>JALMGJ010000033.1:907500-987500 GCA_023362775.1 Charina bottae | reverse complement strand
TTCCAACTCGCCACTTCTAGGATTCTGCCATTCTATTTATTTGTTTGTTTGTTTATTTGTTTGTTGAATTTCTATAACCGCCCATCTCCCCCTCAAGGAGGGACTCTGGGCGGTTCACAGTATAATATCAAAAAAATACAATAAAAACAGTAATAAAAATACAAATACAATAAATTACAATAAAAATACAATAAAATCCAAGTGGCAGGTGGTTCTTAAGTGACGTTGAATATTTTAAAAATATTTTAGATATTTAAGGTGGTTCTAGGGAATCAGCCATCCCAGGCTTGACCGCTTTCCTTTTTGCCCCAGGCGAGATCACAGAGCCAGGTTTTTAATTTTTTTCTGAAATCCAGGAGTGAGGGGGCCTGTCTTATTCCTGGTGGGAGGATGTTCCATAGGGCAGGTGCTGCTGCAGAGAAGGCTCGTCTCCGGGACCCCACTAGGTGGAATTCTTTCATAGAAGGGATCCGCAGCATGCCCTCTCTGCAAGATCGAGTGGGACGGGATGATGTAATGGGGATGCCCTTCCAAGCAGGATTGTATTGTAGGGAACCCTCCTGCAGAACAGAACAGAACAGAACAGAACAGAACAGAACAGAACAGAACAGAACAGAACAGAACAGAACAGAACAAACTTTTATTGTCATTCCACTCAGGAATGGAACTAGGGTCTGTGTCACCCGGGGCAAAGATGGATTCCACGCGCCCCCCCCCATGGGTTATTTTGTCATTTTGGCGCACCCTGGGCATCATTTTGGCGCACCCCTCAGTGCGGCGCCCCGGGGCACATGCTCCGCTTGCCCCCCACCCCAGTTGCGGCCCTGATTCCACTGTGCACCAAGGTGCACATTAAAATGAAATTTTGTTGCAATTGGCTCACGGACAAATAATTACTGTAATATATAATATATATTCTTTACCCACTTCCCTCCCCTAACCATTATCCCTGATAAATATCACAATCCTACATACAGCATGTACTCCCCTAAAGTAGAAGGGATCATTAGGAATTTAGGAGTCGAATAGCCCAGGGGACAAAACTGTTACCTAGTCTAGTTGTTCTGCATCGAATGCAGCGGGACCTTTTCCCAGCGGGCAACAGGGAGAACAAGCCATGATGGGGGTGAGAGGGGTCCCCGACAATATTTCGGGCTCTAGACAGGCAGCGTGTGTAGGCTATATCCTGAGTGAGAGGAAGCGAAATGCCAATTATCCTCTGCTACCCACACCACCCTCTGCACAGACTTCCTGTCCAAGGCACTACAGCTTCCAAACCAAATGGAAATACAGCTGGTCAATACACTCTCTATAGTGCCTCTATAGAAAGTAAGGAGGGGGGGGGGAGGAAGATACGCTTTCCTCATCCGGCGCAGAAAATGCAAACGCCGCTGTGCCCGTTTTACCAGGGATGCAGTATAAGCTTCCATTAACCACCATACAGCCCCTCCCCGGGGGGGAAAGCGGGGGGGGGGGGGAGAAAATCAAGAGGCGACTTTCTAACACCTTCTGTCCCCCTCGAGAAACGCCGCCACTTTTTCAGACAAAACACCCCGCAATTGTTGACTCGCCGACTGCCTCCCTTTCTTTTAAAATTACTCTCGCCTCTTCTTTCTCCCCCCCCCCAAAGGACGCGCGTCCTTTCTTCTTCTTCTCCTCCTTCTCCTTCTTCTTCAATATATAGATATCTATAAAAAGTCGAAAATTGTAGCCTAGAAAGGATGAAATTGCTCTCCGACAAAAGAGACCATCAAGAGCCTGTCAATAACCTGTCAAAAGGCCAAAAACAGCCGCTCCCCTCCCCGCCGCCTCCCGAGCCAGCTTTTCCGCAAAGTGCCTGAGCGGGGCCGGCGGTACTTTCGGGCAATTAAGCGGCGCGCGCCGCCTCGCCTCGCCTCGCCTCGCCTCGCCTCGCGCTCCAATCCCGGCCTTTCTCTCCGCTCTTTGGGGAAGGGGGTGGGGGGCGCGGGGAGGGGAGGGGAGGGAGGGGAGGGGGAGCCAAGCCCGACGCTCCGCTGACTCCCGCGCGACCCCCTCCCCTGCCAGCGCCGGCGCGGGCCAGCTCAGGTCGCGGACACGCCCGGGGCCCCCAAGGGAGTGGGGCGGGCGAGCGAGCGAGCGAAGGGCTGGCAGGGGCGCCTTCGCCGGCCGAGGCTCCTGGGCGGGCGGAGAGGAGAGCTCGCCCGTAAGACAAGGGGGTGGGGGCGCCCTAGGCGCTGAGCTTCCCCCCTGAATTAACCCCGTTTACGTGTGGGAGTTCTAGTTCGGTTCAACAATCTCTGGGCCTCTTCTTTGAGATCTATGGATCTAAGTCTACCATCCATCCACCTACAGTACCTACCTTTTTTTTTGTTTAATCCGCTCAATCGTATCCGATTCTCTGAGACTGCCTGGACATGTCCCTGCAGTTTTCTTGGCAAGGTTTTTCAGAAGTGCTTTGCCATTGCCTCCTTCCTAGGGCTGAGAGAGAGTGGCTGGCCCAATGTCATCCAGCTGGCTTCATGCCTGAGGCAGCACTAGAACTCATGGCCTCCCGGTTTCTAGCCCAGTGCCTTCACCACTACACCAAACTGGCTGGCAACCTACCTCCCTGTTTATCCATCCATCCATCCATCCATCCATCCATCCATCCATCCATCCATCCATCCATCGACTTACCTATGTATCTACCTAACTACCTACCCATTTATCTATCTATGTACCCCTCTTTCCACCTACCCAGCCTTTTTATTTAGCTTTTCTTTCAAATGTCATACGCCTGAAGTTGCCTAAACGCCCAACGTGCACAGCCAAATTTCGAGTCTGAGATTATAAAGAGCATCCATTTAAAAAAGGGGCTGTAAAATACACCCACACACACACACACACCTCCAGATGTCCTGCCTGAGAGGAGATAAATTTACAATGAATTTACAACAAAGTGAAACAGCTGGAACCAGCGGCGTTCAAGGTACAATTACAATAGTCAAGAGGGGGGGGCTGTGATGGTTTGATTAAAACTGTTTTTTACATGTGTCGCAAATGGAGCTTCGATCACACCGTCATAGCTGCCATCTTGACTTTTTTGACCATACTTTGGGTTCCCCAGTTGGAGCAAGGGTGGAGAGAAGGGTTAGGAAGGCACTCAGAATGAGGCTTATTAATTTGCTGAGCTTTCCTCCAGAAAGCTGCTCGTTCTGTGTGGCTTTGAAGAAACATGCTGGATAAGTCATGAGGTTACTTTATTATTGTAAATACAGAAACATTGTGGCTAGTTTATCGCTACCCCTCTGGATAGCATTTTTTTTCCACTGGCTATATTCTAATATATAACATTTTATATTACATAATATATAACATATATATTTATAATATATAATATATTATATTACATAATATATAACAGTGTTCCGCGTGCGTTATGCCGGCCACATGACCGTGGAAGCGTCTTCGGACAGCGCTGGCTCTTCAGCTAACAAACGGAGATGAGCACCGGCCCCTAGAGTCGGACACGACTGCACAAATGTGCGGGGGGAACCTTTACCTTTTTAAGACAAGTGTAGGGCATGGAGAGATGCCAGGATAATAATAATAATAATTTCATTGGCGATCACTCGTAGCCGAGTAAGATTGTCTTCCAAAGGTAAAATTTTAACGGTGGATCCGTAAGTGGCTGTAAAGGCCAATTCTGGATCCGCACAACCTCCCACAGTGGGGGCATAGGTTTCCGGGTGGGAGACGGTCATGATGAGGGTTTGCCTGACGTGCCTTCCTTTTAGCTCGTTTCTCCCTTTCGCCCTGTACTCGTGCTTCTTCAAAGTCCATAGCGCCATTAATAAAGGATGACCTCCAATTGAAACGCTCATGAGTTAGGGCTTCCCAGTTCTCAATGCTGATATTACATTTTTTTAAATTAGCTTTGAGAGTATCTTTGAATCTCTTTTGCTGTCCACCAATATTCCGTTTTCCATTCTTAAGTTGGGAGTAAAGTAGCTGCTTTGGAAGACGATGGTCAGGCATTCGAACAACATGGCCGGTCCAGCGAAGTTGATGTTGGATGATCATTGTTTCAATGCTGGTGGTTTTCGCTTCTTCTAATATGCTAACATTAGTCCGCCTATCTTCCCAAGTAATTTGCAGAATTTTTCGGAGGCAGCGTTGATGGAATCTTTCAAGAACTTGGAGGTGGCGTTTGTAGAGGGTCCATGTTTCACAGGCGTACAGAAGGGTTGGTAGTACAATGGCTTTGTAAACAAGCATTGTGAATAATAATAATAATAATAATAATAATAATAATAATAATAATTAATAAGTGCATCATAATTAGGATATATTTACATAATATAAAATTAATAAACATATTGAATATAATAAAGTATTGTAAAATATATAATACAAAATATCCTTTTATATATATATGTATTATATGCATAGGTGGCGTGGTGGCTCAGCGGGTAAGATGCCAGGCTTGTCGATCAGAAGATCACAAGTTTGGAGGTTCGAATCCCTAGCCCCGCGTGACGGAGTGAGCTCCCGCACTCGCCCAAGGTCTTGCCGACCTAGCAATTCGAAAGCATGCAAATGCAAGTAGATGAATAGGTACCACTTCGGTGGGTAGGTAACAGCATTCCGCGTGCATCATGCGGCCACATGACCGTGGAAGCGTCTTCGGACAACGCTGGCTCTTCAGCTAACAAACGGAGATGAGTACCGGCCCCTAGAGTCAGACACGACTGCACAAATGTGCAGGGGGAACCTTTACATTTCTATATTCTAATAAATCGTGGGGGGATTGGGGGAGGGTCTTTTTTAATATTAAAGCTTCAGTTGCATATTATACTACGGGCACAATTATTTGCGTTGTTGTTGTTGTTTTTAATTATCTTGCATAGACTGGACCAGCCTTTCTCCTTTTTGACCCTGGAGGAACCCTTGAAATATTTTTCAGGCCTCAGGTAACTCCTGCACATTCAGGCTCAAATATAGGCCAGGAGTTACAAAATTATTCTATTTGTTTCATGGGTAGGCCTGTAGATATGCATTAAGTGTTCTTAAACTAAAAGTAAAGAATGAAACTTACTTCTTTAATGGGAAGTTGCCCGAATTTGAAATAATTTTTAAAATAAATTGTGATCTCCCAGGGAACCCCTAGTGACCTCTCGCGGAACCCTGGTTGAGAAACCCTGGACTGGACAGGCGAGAGAGAGATGGGAAAATAAATGAAAATATGCATTTATCCAAAATAAAGATATGCCCCAGGCTCTCCTATTTTCTCTGGGGTCCTGAGGGACACAGCCAGTCCTCTGGAGCCAAGTTCCTTCTCTGATCTCTGGGTTGTTAGCTATGTCACCTGCCCAATTGGCTTCTTCTTTAAAACCATCTCTCTGTAGGGTGAACCTGGAGACATTCTTATTAATTGATGGTGCACCTGTGAAACAATGTGAGATTTTTGTGCAACTGGCTTAGATTATCAATCAGCCTGCTTTGGGCAGCTAAACAGTGGCTTGGATAGCCAGTTAAACTAAGCTTCTCATTCTTGGACAGCTGAAGGGCTAAGAATGTGACTTGGCTCTCTTCCTCGAGGGCCTGTGTTTTTTCCCATGGATTCTCTGGCTCCCTTGGAGCCCCATGGCTGGCTGGGGCATTCTGGGAGTTGAAGTCCACACATCTTAAAAGTTCCCAAGGTTGAGAAACACTGCCCGATGAGGACAGGGGAAGGGGAAGCAAAGTGTGATATAAATAATTATGAATAATTGAATTATATAAATAAATACTTGGCATTATGGCAGGTTCACACTTCTGCACACTTCACGTTCCTGCTGGTATTGCCTCTTTTTCTCCTGGTGCTCCTGAGGTTCTGCAGTCCTCTTGTCAGTCTCGGCTGAAGCTTCCAATCAGAAGGAACAATCCGTAAAGAGAAGGGAACAAAATCTCAGCCTTGCAAAAATGAAAATCCGTGCTGATTCCCCCCTATTCCGTTCAGCTCTCTTAAAAATGTGCTGCGGTTTAGAGAGACGTCAGGCAATGTAAAAGCATATTTCCATAATGGAGGAAAAAAGAAATGTTTGAGTTGTGTGTAACTCCCGTGCCGTTTGCAGGAGAAAAGAATGCGTTTAGGGACCCAAAGAACTGGATTAACTTGCTTTGCACAGCATCCAAATATGGGGTTTTGTAGAAATTCAGGATCATGTGCTGTTTAGGGCTTAAGAGCTACTAAGAAAACCCTGATTCACATCCGCTTTCAGATTTGGGGACAGACCCTCTGCTTCAGCCCAACCTACCTCACAGGGCTGTTGTTGGGGGGACACAAAAGTTAGAATTGGGAGTGCTACAAAGGCAGCCTTTTGCTTCCGAAGGAAAGGCAGGCGATAAATCTCACAAGTAATATTTTTCAAGTGTGCAGTGCAATAGCTGAGGAGTTGCACCAAGAGTAAGCATACGTTTTAAGCTAACTGATAGTTTTATTTATTTTATTTATTTAATTTTTATCCCACCTTTATTATTTTTATAAATAACTCAAGGCGCTGAACATACCTAATACTCCTTCCTCCTCCCATTTTCCCCACAACAACAACCCTGTGAGGTGAGTTGGGCTGAGAGTAACTGGCCCAAGGTCACCCAGCCGGCTTTCATGCCTAAGGCGGGACTAGAACTCTCAGTCTCCTGGTTTGCCATTGGCTCCTTCCTAGGGCTAAGAGACAGGGACTGGCCCAAGGTCACCCAGCCAGCTTTCATGCCTAAGGCGGGACTAGAACTCTCAGTCTCCTGGTTTGCCATTGGCTCCTTCCTAGGGCTGAGAGACAGGGACTGGCCCAAGGTCACCCAGCCAGCTTTCATGCCTAAGGCGGGACTAGAACTCTCAGTCTCCTGGTTTGCCATTGGCTCCTTCGTAGGGCTGAGAGAGAGGGACTGGCCCAAGGTCACCCAGCCGGCTTTCATGCCTAAGGCGGGACTAGAACTCTCAGTCTCCTGGTTTGCCATTGGCTCCTTCCTAGGGCTAAGAGACAGGGACTGGCCCAAGGTCACCCAGCCAGCTTTCATGCCTAAGGCGGGACTAGAACTCTCAGTCTCCTGGTTTGCCATTGGCTCCTTCCTAGGGCTGAGAGACAGGGACTGGCCCAAGGTCACCCAGCCAGCTTTCATGCCTAAGGCGGGACTAGAACTCTCAGTCTCCTGGTTTGCCATTGGCTCCTTCGTAGGGCTGAGAGAGAGGGACTGGCCCAAGGTCACCCAGCCGGCTTTCATGCCTAAGGCGGGACTAGAACTCTCAGTCTCCTGGTTTGCCATTGGCTCCTTCCTAGGGCTAAGAGACAGGGACTGGCCCAAGGTCACCCAGCCAGCTTTCATGCCTAAGGCGGGACTAGAACTCTCAGTCTCCTGGTTTGCCATTGGCTCCTTCGTAGGGCTGAGAGGGAGGGACTGGCCCAAGGTCACCCAGCCGGCTTTCATGCCTAAGGAGGGACTAGAACTCTCAGACTTCTGGTTTCTGGCCCATTGCCTTAACCCAGTGCTTTCCAAACTGCTGCCGTTGGTGATACACCAACGGCGGCAGCGGCAGTGACACGGCGGTGTGCGTGTGCACGGCGGCGGCGTGGGGGGACACACGGCGGCAGTGGAATGTATGATGGCGGCGGCAGCAGCCTCACTAAAACGCGGAAGCGCTGATGGCACGCCACTGCTGCCGCCACCATACACACCACCGCCGCGCGCGTCCCCACGCCGCCGCTTCACGACACACTAAACTGTGTGTCGCGACACACTAAAGTGTTGTGACACACAGTTTGGAAAGCTCTGCCTTAACCACTAGACCAAACATCTAGTTGACATCTGGCTGAATCCAATGGATTCAGTGATCCTCTTTCTCACAGTACAATGCTATAGCCCTCGTCTCTCTTTCTCGGCTACTGCCTGCAGCCGTTTGGGTCCTGATCCGCAGAACATGGGCTTTCAGTGACTAGTAATTATGTGATGGGCAGAAGGAATAACCTTGAGGGACAGGAGGAAGAGCCGCATCCAAGGCAGCGGTCAGATAAGAGAAATCTGAGTCCGGGGCAGGAATGTAATTTGAGAAAGCGTCTCGGACAAGGCCCTCCCTAGTTCTCATGAAGATAAAGGGAGGGAGGGGGGAGCGCATTCAGACTTGCAAGATTCTGTTACAATACCCTTATAGTAAAAGTAGTATTAGCGTGTGTGTGTGTGGTTTCCAAGTTTGGTCTACCTTGGAGGGCTGACAGTCAGCTGTTCCAGTTTCAAAATACTGTTTTCCTTCTTCAGCCAACACGGGTCTTGCAGTATGTACAATCTGTGATGCTTTGTTGGTGAGGTTGGTGATCAGAGACTGGGATTTGCCCAGCTTCTCCTGGCAGCTTTAGCCTGCTAGAGGCATGGACTCTCCCCTCCATCTGTCTTCTCTGGCCATTTTGGCTTGGGGTGCTGGGGAAACCAGATAGCTGGTCCAAAGATAACATCTGACTTACAGGGGATCTCTGTCTCCATCTCCATCTCTATGGGTTTAGTGCTCTTCTGAAAGTGCACTAAACCCATTTCTTAAACACATGTTTAGTGGTCTTTTGAAAAAGCACTAGACCTGTCTTTTGAAAAAGGACAGGTACTCTGGTGGATTCAACTGGGAAAGAGTTTCAGCTGTTTGTTGCCATTTCACAAACTCCGTCAGCTATTTCCAGGGACAGGCATTTGTCACCACCCTGTCATTCTCTTGCAGCACTTCATCAGTTTGGGTTATGTGCGCGCTAGGGTGAAAACGATAAGAAATTTGCTGTTGAAGGATGCAGGATGCAGGTTGAACCAGAATCTCTTGTTGGTTAAGCTCTTACCAAATAATTAACAAAAGCCAAAAGCCACTGGGTGGGAGGGCGAACCAGGATCCCTTGTTGGTTGCCCTCTTCACAAACAATAATTAAAAGCCAATAATAAGTAGTGGCCTTTGATTCACAGTTCTTAAAACAGCAATAAGCCCAGATTTTTGATTCAGATAACAACAAGCAAGCTAGGCTTTTTCCACCATTGCCCGAGTCACATCTTGCCAAGAATCTTTACTACAGCTGGACTCACTTGCTGGAGCAATGTAGACCTCAGCATTGAACCACCTTGGCTCACTTGCTGGAGCAGCGTAGATAGATCTCATCACTGAACTTTGAGGATCAAAACCGAGATTGGGTGAAACAATGAAACAAGCTAAAATTGAAATTTCCCAGCTTTGCTTAGCTCCCCCCAGAAGAAAGAACCATGTACCATTATTATTACCATTACCATTATTATTTATATCAGCAAGAATAGTCAAGAAATCTAGTTTATCTTTAGATTGAATAGGGCGTTACTTAGAGATCACTCTTGACAATATCTCATTTAATACTCTCAAAGATGTCTAAGAGACTGTGCAGGATGATGCCTTTGTTTAATTCTCTCATCTTAAAGATTTCAACACGGTGAAAAACCTAAAAGCTTTCCAGACTGTTGGAACCTATGGAGGAAGGAGAGATTCCATGTTGGGAATCAATGCTAAAACTTTGAAATACTAAGATCCGAGAGATGGACCTTCCTGAGAGGCAGAATCCAGCCAAATGTCTCCTAAACATCAGTATGAGCCATTCAATAAGGAAGCTGATTCCTCTGAGATCAGGTGGATCCTCCTCAGGAAGTCTTTCAAGAGCTGATAGCTGTCTCTCTTGCAGAGATCTGGAGTGCGTTGATTGCAGATGCTCCATGGATTCCTTTGAAGGTCATTCAAGGTCTCCTTCCAACCTGAAGCTCATGACCCCCTTCCTTTTTAGAAAGCAGCTCTGTTGCCCCAGCATCACCTGGAACGTCCAAAGGGCATCAACCGATGAAGACCAGGAGGATTCTAAGGCGTTATTTTTTGGCCTGCTTCTGATTGGAAGACTAGTGATTTTGTTGTTCTGGTTTAGAAAGGCGACAACAAATCACAGCCTACCATCCAGCAGGGGCCCACCCCTCAGCGGTCCACGCCTGCTACCGTGGCAACACTTGGGCCCCTCCCTGTGACCATGTCCACCTTTGGTTCCACATTGCAAGGCCCAGAAGATTCACCTGGACCAGTTTAGATCACTCCCTCCTTCCCCATCTTTGGACCTCTAACAGAACGGAGATCAGTACTAGGTATGGTGACCATAATGTCCTTTATTATAAAGGACAGTCCTTTATTTCAGAAAGCTGTCCTTTAGATTGATTTATTTTTCAAAAACTCACTCCTTTCTTTTGGTCATTTCACTTTGACCGTACAAATGGTACCACTCAAGGCACAGTCTGATTGCAGAAATCCCTTTTAATACTTGCTTCTTATAACTTCATAGCTTTTTAGGTATTTTTATTAGAATATGCGTTTTTGTAAAGTTTTTCTTGGTTCTGCTCTTGAATGTTCCTTTGTAAAGCAGAGTTACAAACACAAACATTTTTTTATCCTTACGAACCTCTTTCAAATTTGCCCTCTTCTCAGATTTGTGCTTTATTTTGTCCAAGAAAATTGGGTTACACCGTAGATAGGGTGTAATTTGCAATTGCCTAGATTTGGGTTGCCTTTTGAATTTTTTTTTCAGAGCAATAAAATAAAATTTAGCACCTTTCAAAACATGTAGTGACTCAGTTACTGTCCCAGTCTGGAGTTAAAAATAAAATTAGAATAGATTGATCCTTTCAGATCTGTGGCAATATTTTTGGTGAACTAACGGTGTTAGTTAGTTAGTTAGTTAGTTAGTTAGTTGTTTGTTTGTTTGTTTGTTTGTTTGTCAAATTTATCACCGCCCATCTCTACAAAAGTAGACTCTGGGCGGTTTACAATAAAATATTAAAACTAAGAACCTAAAAATCTTAAAATACATATTATACTTTTTATTAATTAGCCCACTGGACGTAAAGCACACTGGCCGCAAGTGATAGGATGAAATGAACCATGGTTTGTTGAGTTGGTAGTATTTTTCAGTTACTTTAAGCTACAACTGCAAAACAATTTAGGATCATGAATCCTAACTTGATCCTGGATTGCATGAATCAAACCAAGTTTAAAATAGCCTCTCTAAATAGAATTTTTATTTTATTATTTTTTAAATTTATTATTAAATTTCTTTACTGCCCAACTTGCGTATAACGACTCTCACATATAACGAATATCAGATGTGTGGGGCAATCGCTCCCATCATCACCACCAATATGGGCACGCTAGTAGTGGATGATGGGAGTTGTAACACATCTGGAACGGGGGAGGTTCAATTCACTAGAATCCCCCTCCCTCCCCACTCATTTGAAGCAAACCACAAACTCCTTTGAATTTTTTTGTATTTATTCCATTTATTTGTGGTATTTCTATCTCCACTTCTCCTTCTGATAAATGTTGCCAAGGTGACGTACAGCGAAAGATAAAGGAAAAGCGGGGGGGGGGGATACAATCAAAAGCAATATCAAAAATGCATTTTAAAAAAAACAACTACTAACGGTTTGGAAAGGTCAGTATGAAGAGCCTTTATCTTGCAGAGAAGATGAGAAACTTCCCTAGCATTAAAAGGGGTTTTAAATGTTCCCTCTCCACAGGCAACTCTGCTTTAATAGCAGTTTCTCCAGGCTGTTGCCTACTGTAAGCCACTCTCTCCTAACCTGGAGCCCTAGAGATGTGCTTGGACTACAACTCCCATAATCCCTTCAACCGGGACTACAACTCCCAAAACCCCAGCCGGCTTTCATGCCTAAGGCAGGACTAGAACTCACAGACTCCTGGTTTGCCACTGGCTCCTTCCTAGTGCTGAGAGACAGGGACTGGCCCAAGGTCACCCAGCTGGCTTTCATGCCTAAGGCGGGACTAGAACTCTCAGTCTCCTGGTTTGCCATTGGCTCCTTCCTAGGGCTGAGAGACAGGGACTGGCCCAAGGTCACCCAGCCGGCTTTCATGCCTAAGGCAGGACTAGAACTCTCAGTCTCCTGGTTTGCCATTGGCTCCTTCCTAGTGCTGAGAGACAGGGACTGGCCCAAGGTCACCCAGCTGGCTTTCATGCCTAAGGTGGGACTAGAACTCTCAGGCTCCTGGTTTGCCATTGGCTCCTTCCTAGGGCTGAGAGACAGGGACTGGCCCAAGGTCACCCAGCTGGCTTTCATGCCTAAGGCAGGACTAGAACTCTCAGTCTCCTGGTTTGCCATTGGCTCCTTCCTAGGGCTGAGAGAGAGTGACTGGCCCAAGGCCACCCAACCGGCTTTCATGCCTAAGGCGGGACTAGAACTCTCAGTCTCCTGGTTTGCCATTGGCTCCTTCGTAGGGCTGACAGAGAGTGACTGGCCCAAGGCCACCCAACCGGCTTTCATGCCCAAGCCAGGACTAGAACTCTCAGGCTCCTGGTTTCTAGCCCAGCACCTTGACCACTAGACCAAACTGGCTCTCACTGGCTCTGTGTAATGGGCAGGCTAAATTCTTATTAACACCATCCCGCTGGGAGAACAAGGGATATAAAACTGTCCTCAATTGGCATAAAGTACCCGTGTAAGGCAACATCCATTTTTCCATTTGGATTAAAAGTCATTTATCTTTTCAATCACAGGAATAACTGTCTTATTTTTTTTAATTTTATTTTGTTAATTACATTTTTAAAAAAGAAAAAGAATACACAAAATTATAAAAGAGGGGAGAAAAAAAGCTTTTAAAAAAGGAACAAAAACATTGTTGTTGTTCAGTCGTTCAGTCGTGTCCGACTCTTCGTGACCTCATGGACCATAGCACGCCAGGCCTTCCTGTCCTCCACTGTCTCTCAGAGTTTACTCAAATTCATGTTCATTACATCGGTGATGCTATCTAACCATCTCATCCTCTGCCGTCCCCTTCTCCTTTTGCCCTCAGTCTTTCCCAGCATAAGGGTCTTTTCCAGTGAGTCCTCTCTTCTCATTAGGTGGCCAAAGTATTTGAGCTTCAGCTTCAGCATCTGTCCTTCCAATGAGCAGTCAGGGTTGATTTCCTTTAGGATTGACTGGTTTGACCTCCTTGCAGTCCAAGGGACTCTCAAGAGTCTTCTCCAGCACCACAGCTCGAAAGCATCAATTCTTCGGCGCTCAGCCTTCCTTATGGTCCAACTCTCACGGCCATACATTGCTACTGGAAAAACCATAGCTTTAACTATACGGACCTTTGTCGGCAAGGTGATGTCTCTGCTTTTTAATATGCTGTCTAGGTTTGCCATAGCTTTCCTTCCAAGGAGCAAGCGTCTTTTAATTTCATGACTGCAGTCACCGTCTGCGGTGATCTTGGAGCCCAAGAAAATAAAATCTGTCACTGCTTCCATTTCTTCCCCTTCTATTTGCCAGGAAGTGATGGGACCAGATGCCATGATCTGGGTTTTTTTAATGTTGAGTTTCAAGCCAGCTTTTGCACTCTCCTCTTTCACCCTCATCAAGAGGCTCTTTAGTTCCTCTTCACTTTCTGCCATTAGGGTGGTATCGTCTGCATATCTGAGGTTGTTGATATTTCTCCCGGCAGTCTTAACTCCGGCTTGTGATTCATCCAGCCCGGCATTTCTCATGATGTACTCTGCATATAAGTTAAACATGCAGGGTGCATATTCACAGGCATGCCTACATACAATAAGTTGTGCAATAAATATTTCAATAAATGGAAGCCTTGATTCATTACGGCATAGATCCATAGCTGATCTTTATTCATCAGTTCTGCAGACCACTGGAGCCATAGATTTGTCTTCCCGATATTGAACAGCAAATATTTTGGCTATAGGTCCATTTTATTTCTCTGGATGAACTCCCAGGAGATAAACTTCAAAAGAATGTAAACATCTGAAAATATTACTGTTTTGGGTTGTTGTTTTTTTAACATCTCTTCTTTTTTATTGGTTAAGTAAAACACGCATACAAGCAAACCAAAAACAAAGAGAAAGAGAAAGGAAAAAGTTACATATTCGTACATAAATGATAGTTATAAAAGATTTTGAAATAAAAGTTTAAAAAAACAAAATGAAAAAGCTTCTTAAAAAATTAAAAAGGGTATTCTGGTAGCCCCCATCTCTTTCTCTCTCCCCTCCCCCACCCCTTTTTTGTTTTCCAGCCACCAATGGCTACTCAAATCTTTTTATACTTTACTTTGGACATTTTATTCATATTTTATTCATTTATTATTCATCGTCCTTCCTGCTCCTGCTTAAACTTCGGTATAAATGCCATATTAGAGCCATCCTTTTATTAGACCACAATTCAAAGATGCAGACCAGTTTTCATAATTGTTCATCAGGCCGTACATCAAGCAAAAGGAACTGACGGGGATGGGGAATCCAACGGATACTCATTGCACAGAGATTGCATTTATGCATTTATTGCATTTCAATAAAAATGTTTCCACAATCAAATTCTGCTGCTACAGCAAAAGCAAAACAGAATGGATATAAATCGTAGAAAGCATCCTCTGTTTACCAAGTGAATCACAATAATAAAAAAAAACCCAAAATGAATTCCATACACCCCTTCCCCTTCTGATAATCACAGAAATGAAGACAGGGTTTTTCTACGCTATATGACAAAATAGAACATCTTTATGATTTGTGTCCAGAGGTTACCATCTTCTCAATCTTGGAACCTACTGTAACTTGCAAGTCCAGGAGACATTTGAAAGCAGGCTTCTTAATTATTTACAAATTATTAATGATTAATTGGCCAAATATCTGGATAGCAACTCTTTGGATCAGGTTGTAGACAAGTGGGAAGCTTGAACGAATCAGTTTAAGGCCAGCGATATAAAAATGTGGGGATTAAATCCTTTCCTCGCCGTTTCTACTCCCCACGTCACGCCATCCATCTGTCCTGCTGAACACTAATTTATATTTGCAAATGCAGATGTGGCCATTCCTAATTGCACACCGTCTGTAGTCACAACAACCCAATTAACACGTCAACTAAAGTACATGGCAACCACATTTCCATACGCTGGGCTGGGTACCTGTAATCGTAGTTAACTGCATAGTTGCTGTTGTTGTTGTTGCTTAGCATGGACCATGTCGTGCAAAACATTGCAGCAATGCTCCGAGCAACCTCCCCAATTCCCCTATCGCAGTGCCCAGGTCAAGGAGGTTGTGTGAAGTGTGCCAACATCTCCCCCTTAATGAGAGAGACGGTGTGCCCAATTGAGCTGAACTCCTGTTGCTATTTGTGGATGTTTTTCCTCCTTAATGCTCCTGATCCTTAAACCAGATGTGAGTTGGTAAGAACCCCTTAAGAAAGCAGTTCTCCACCTGGTACCTCCCAAATATCTTGGTCCAAAGAGGCCCATAATTCTCAGCCAAACTGTCCAAACAAGATGGTTTTCTCCTAGGAACTGGAACACCTTAAAACAGCATTTCTTGAACTGGGGCCCTCCAGATGTGTTAGAACAGTGTTTTTCAAACTTGGCCACTTTCAGCTGTGTGGATTTCAGCTCCCAGAATTCCCCAGCCAGCATGCTTTAAGATGGGTGGACTTCAACTCCCAGAATTCCCCCGTCAGCATGTGTGGACTTCAACTCCCAGAATTCCCCAGCCAGCATGTGTGGACTTCAACTCCCAGAATTCCCCAGCCAGCATGCTGGCTGGAGGCAGAGCTGTCCGCAGGGTAGGGTCAGAAAGGTCAAGGTGGAGGCACTGACGGTGTGATTGGAGCTCCACAATGCACATAAAATGGGTGGGGCTTCAATCACACTGTTGTGCCTGCCATCTTGACTTTTTTGACCCTACTTTGTGGACATCCCTGTTTGGAGGCATAAGTCTATCACATCGATGTGGCCCCCAGTTCCCATCCTGTGCCAATAAATCCTTAGATTATGGCCTAAGATTGTTCTCAAAGTACTGCCTTGAGTACTGAAGTCAAGTCCATTTGCTACAGAGAATTGGGTAGTTATTCAGAATAGGCAGGAAATTGCTCCCTTCTTCCAAAGGAACAGAAAATGGGTGGCATTTTATAGAAAAAGATTATGTCTCTTGCCATATTATCTCAAAGGTCATGTCAAACGGGTGTAATTTCCAACTTTGGCATCCCTTTCTCTCTTTTCTTCTCTCTCTTTAGCATTAGATCTTATCTATGCTTTTCTCACTCTCTCTCCACACATATACAGATACAGTACTTTCCATATTAAATTCAAATTAATTGAGGTTTTATGCACACAGACTCCCCCCCTCCCCTTGCCACACACACACACACACATATCCCCCATCCAATCTCTGGACATTTTATTTATTTAATCAATTTAATCAATTTTAATCAATTTAATCAATTTTAGCCCAAAACTATATGGATTTCTCTAAAGTGGGCACCAATGAGTGCAAAGGGTGAACAGGATGCCCTGGAACAGTTTTTCTCAACCTCAGGAACTTAAGATGAGCTGCTGGGGAATTCTGGGAGTTGAAGTTCACGCATCTTAACGTTGCTAAGGTTGAGGAACACTGGCTGGGGAATTCTGGGAGTCAAAGTCCGTGCATCTTAACGTTGCTGAAGTTGAGAAACACTCCTCCGGAGAATGACTGCCTGCACTTTCCCACCCTGTGGAGGGGGCCAAATTTCTTTTGCCTCTTTGGAAAGGCAGATCTGGGAGGGAGCATTCCCACAGCCCCCACCCCAAAGGTGCCACTGAGGCTTCTGATGGCCTGGAGGTGGGCGGGGGGAGCCGTGTGCAGGGAGGAAGGGGCCTGTGAGTCAGCCCAGGAAGAAAAAGGACGCAGTTCTCGCTAATGGACACTTGAGATGAAATGGGGAACGCATCTCTCGATGCCATAGCAACGTGGCAGGGACCAGTCGGTGTTCCTTGCCAGGCTGTCTCCACTGCCAGCCCTCAATCACATCCCTTGAAACCCGCTCTGGAGTCCAGAGCAGCCTTCCCCGCCAGGTATGGAATCCAGGTACCTTGGATTCCAATGCCCATCATGCCCGCCAGCCCCGTGGTCGGGAGAGGCAGATCACCTACCCATTGCTCCGTTTTCGGGTCTGTTTCGACCCGTATCAAGAAAGGGGACCCCATAAATTACAGTTCGCATAGCTAAGAGGAGAAAAAAGGCAAGCAGAATTAGTAATATACCCCAAATAAACAGGAATAATAAACAGACAATATGTGCTGACATAATGTATTATTTATCGATTTATTTAAAACATTGGTACAGCCACCCATCTTAAACCAACACCTTAAATCTGGGTGGCTTGCAATTGAGAATAAAACAACTTATATATAATAAAAGTCAAAAACAGTAAAAACAATAATCCAAAAAACAGGAAAAAATTGATATATTGTTTGATTACGTATCATCAAGTCGGTGTTGACTGTTAGCAACCAGGTAGATAGAAATAGATAATCCTTCTCAAGGAGGATTTTTATATACATATAATAGTAAAGGTAAAGGTTCCCCCCAGACAGTTGTGCAGTCGTGTCCGACTCTAGGGGCCGGTGCTCATCTCCATTTGTTAGCCGAAGAGCCAGCACTGTCCGAAGACGCTTCCACGGTCATGTGGCCAGCATGACGCGCGCGGAACGCTGTTACCTACCCACCGAAGTGGTACCTATTCATCTACTTGCATTTGCATGCTTTCGACTTGCTAGGTTGGCAAGAGCTGGGGCGAGTGCGGGAGCTCACTCCGTCACGCGGGGCTAGGGATTCGAACCTCCGAACTTGGGATCTTCTGATCGACAAGCCTGGCATCTTACCTGCTGAGCCACCACGCCCCCTATGCATATAATACATATATATATAAAAGGATATTTTGTATTATATATTTTACAATACTTTATTATATTCAATATGTTTATTAATATTATATTATGTAAATATATCCTAATTATGATGCACTATTATTAATAACAACACATTAATAATTAAGGATTCTCTCCGTAACTACATAATTCTGATGACAGATGAGACCTGGAGAATTCAATTTAGCCTGGCATTGACTTTAGAACTCCACTGAATCCTTGTTCCCATCAGCAAAATGTTATGGCAACAGCTTATTTGCCTCCAGGATATGATAATCAGAGGTACACTGCACCTGAACACAGAGGCTCAATTCTCTTCTTTCCTGCCAAAGCTGTTGATGCAAACAATCCCATCAAACGCTTTCCCCTCCCCAACCCGTATTATCCACGTTTCTGCCAGACTGCCTCCCTTCTTTCCTTTGCGGCTGTTGCTGCCCTTGTTAATTTCCCACCAATTAAGCATTAAAACGCACACTGGGAATTCTGTAACCATCAGGCTCGCTCTTAGCTTAACCCACACCCAGGACCAAGAATGTGGTAGCCTCTTTCCCCACTAAGCAATTTCATGAAAAGGCAGAAGCATCTGTGAGTTCATCGGAGGTATGGAGAACTTCGACTGATGTAGGATTGAAATTTAAATTAAAACTACTCACTTCATCATGCAACAGAAGCTGACGCCTTTCAAAGACATTTCTGAGTAGGAAAGGGGGCTCCTTCTGATTTGCGGCTACCCTAGACCAGTGTTTCTCAACCTTGGCAACTTTAAGATGTGTGGACTTCAACTCCTAGAATTCCCCAGCCAGCCATGCTGGCTGGGGAATTCTGGGACTTGAAGTCCACAAATGCTGGCTGGGGAATTCTGGGACTTGAAGTCCACAAATGCTGGCTGGGGAATTCTGGGACTTGAAGTCCACAAATGCTGGCTGGGGAATTCTGGGACTTGAAGTCCACAAATGCTGGCTGGGGAATTCTGGGACTTGAAGTCTACACAACTTAAAGTTGCTAAGACTAACAGGGCTCTCCTGTTACAGTGTCTACCTCACAGATTTACTATGAAAATAAATGCGGGGGGGAGTGAGTGAGTATGGGTTTAGTTAAACCCTCTTATTTTAAAAGTAATTATATTAATAATTTAATTTATTAAACTTGTAAGCTGCCCAACTCTCAACCACTCTGGGCTGCTCACAACAGTCAAACAAAGAAATTACAATAAAATCAATAAAACACAAAAGATAAAAGATGGCAAATGCAATGAAGTATTGTATACTTTCACCAGCATACCAGATGGGGAATTCTGGGAGTTGAAGTCCACACATCTTCAAGTTGCCAAGTTTGAAAAACACTGATGTAAGAGCTGCCTTTGCCCCCAAATGCTGGCTTTAATTTTAATCTTTTGAGGGAGGGGGTTGGCTTAAGAGTTTTTGCATGAGCAAAACAAAGAAGTGAGGGGCGTGGTGGCTCAGCGGGAAGATTGCAAGTTCGGAGGTTAGAAATCCCTAGCCCTGCGTGACGGAGTGAGCTCCCACACTAGCTTCAGCTCTTGCCAACCTAGCAATTCGAAAGCATGCAAATGCAAGTAAATTAATAGGTACCACTTCGGTGGGTAGGTAACAGCGTTCTGCGTGTGTCATGCGGCCACATGACCGTGGAAGCGTCTTCGGACAACTCTGGCTCTTCGGCTAAGAAACGGAGATGAGCACCGGCCCCTAGAGTCGGACACGACTGCACAGATGTGCGGGGGGAACCTTTACCTTTACCTAAAACAAAGAAATAAATACACCACCCTCCACCACCACCCGGTTGGTTTCTACAAGCAGAGCAAATCTGGGCTGCAAACCTTTGGATGGCCGCTAGAGGGCAGACAAAGTTTGGAGGTTTTGGCGTTTCTTTACTGCCCTCTAGCGGCCGGCCAGGTGGTTGCATCCCATAGCCAGCAGCTCATCGTTTCATTTGAGCCAGTCCAAAAGGCTTATTTTGGGTAGAAAAGTCACATGTACAGTAATATTGTATGGTCTGTAGTCATTAAGCCTAGCCTGATGGCGACACGCATTGCATCAAGCGAAGTTTCATCTTGTCTGCCTCCTGAGGAATCTGTATAATGACCAAGTAGCAACGGTAAGAACAGAGCACGGAACAACGGACTGGTTTAAGATTGGGAAAGGAGTACGGCAGGGCTGTATACTCTCACCCTACCTATTCAACCTGTACGCAGAACACATCATGCAACGTGCTGGGCTTGAGGAATCCAAGGCTGGAGTTAAAATCGCTGGAAGAAACATTAACAATCTCAGATATGCAGATGATACCACTTTGATGGCTGAAAGAGAGGAGGAGCTGAGGAGCCTTATGACGAAGGTGAAAGAAGAAAGTGCAAAAGCTGGGTTGCAGTTAAACCTCAAAAAAACCAAGATTATGGCAACCAGCTTGATTGATAACTGGCAAATAGAGGGAGAAAAAGTGGAGGCAGTGACAGACTTTGTATTTCTAGGCGCAAAGATTACTGCAGATGCTGACTGCAGCCAGGAAATCAGAAGACGTCTACTTCTTGGGAGGAGAGCAATGGCAAATCTTGCTAAAATAGTTAAGAGCAGAGACATCACACTGACAACAAAGGTCCGCATAGTCAAAGCAATGGTATTCCCTGTAGTAACCTATGGCTGCGAGAGCTGGACCATAAGGAAGGCTGAGCGAAGGAAGATACTGTAGATGCTTTTGAACTGTGGTGTTGGAGGAAAATTCTGAGAGTGCCTTGGACTGCAAGAAGATCAAACCAGTCCATCCTCCAGGAAATAAAGCCAGACTGCTCACTTGAGGGAATGATATTAAAAGCAAAACTGAAGTACTTTGGCCACATAATGCGAAGACAGGATACCCTGGAGAAGATGCTGATGCTAGGGAAAGTGGAGGGCAGAAGGAAGAGGGGCCGACCAAGGGCAAGATGGATGGATGATATTCTGGAGGTGATGGACTCGACCATGGGGGAGCTGGGGATGGCGACGACTGACAGGAAGCTCTGGCGTGGGCTGGTCCATGAAGTCACGAAGAGACGGAAGCGACTGAACGAATAAACAACAACAACAGGTGCACCCAGCAGCAGAACTCTAAACTAGCGAACTCCATTTCCCAGAAGCCCGCCTACTCCGACGCGCTCGCTCCGCGGCTCGTTCCCACAAGCCGCTGCTTCCTCGGCACCTTCTGGGAAATGGAGTTTCCATTCCTCGGGGGAAGATACCCGCGACGAATGAGTCCCTCACCCCTTTGAACTACGTTTCCCAAAGGCTCTCGCGGCCGCCTCTCCCAGCCTCCTTTTCACCGCCCTCGCGCGCCCGCCCGCCTCCTCCCCTGCACTTCTGGGAAGCGTAGTGGTGAGCGTCTGCGCTCGCCTCGAGAGTCGCGGGGTGCGCGCGCGGCGTGACTACAAGTCCCGGCGTGCCTCGGCCCGGCGCTCTGTCGCCGGGGCGGCGCACGGAGGAAGGGCCGCCATTTTGTTGTCGCCGGAGCGGGCTCGAGATGGCGCCGGCGGCCGGGAAGCGGCGGGTGCGGCGGCGGCGGGTGGGCTGCCGGCGCGGGCCGGCCCGCTAAGGCTCCCGCCATGGACCTCCGCCTGGCCGTGTACAACGCGGCGCGCGAGGGGAAGCTGAAGCTGTTGCAGAAACTGCTGGGCGGCCGCAGCCGGGAGGAGCGGCAGCTTCTGACGGCGGGCCCCGGCGGCGCGGAGGGCCCACCGCTGCTGATCGCCTCCCGCCACGGGCACCGCGAGGTGGTGGAGTACCTGCTGGACCACTGCGGCGCGCGCGTGGGCGCGGGCGGGTCGGTGCGCTTCGACGGCGAGACCATCGAGGGCGCGCCGCCGCTGTGGGCCGCCGCGGCCGCCGGGCACCTGGCGGTGGTGCGCAGCCTGCTGGAGCGCGGCGCCTGCGTGAACCAGACCACGCTGACCAACTCCACGCCGCTGCGCGCCGCCTGCTTCGACGGGCACCTGGCGGTGGTGCGCTACCTGGTGGGCGAGCGCGGCGCCGACCTGGAGGTGGCCAACCGGCACGGGCACACCTGCCTGATGATCTCCTGCTACAAGGGCCACGCCGAGATTGCGCGCTACCTGCTGGAGCGCGGCGCCGACGTCAACCGCCGCAGCCTCAAGGGCAACACGGCCCTGCACGACTGCGCCGAGTCCGGCAGCCTGGAGATCCTGCGCCTGCTGCTGGGCTGCCGGGCCCGCATGGAACGCGACGGCTACGGCATGACCCCGCTCCTGGCCGCCAGCGTCACCGGCCACGCCAAGATCGTGGAGTTCCTCATCCGGGGCGCGCTGGAGGAGAAGCAGCCCTGCGGCCAGGACACCGAGGAGGAGGAAGAGGAGGAGGGGGGGGAGGAGGAAGAGCCCGGTGGGCCCCGCGTCCACTGCACCCGGGAGGCCGCAGTGGAGGCGCTGGAGCTGCTGGGTGCCACCTTGGTGGACAAGAAGCGCGACCTGCTGGGCGCCCTCAAGCACTGGCGCCGGGCGATGGAGCTGCGGCACCGGGGGGGCCAGTCCCTCTCCAAGCCGGAGCCTCGGCAGCCCGTGCTGGCCTACGACTACGCCCAGGAAGCGAGCACGATGGAGGAACTGGAATCGCTGGTCACCGATCCGGACGAGATGCGGATGCAGGCCTTGCTGATTCGGGAGCGTATTCTTGGTCCGTCTCACCCGGACACTTCGTATTATATCCGCTACCGGGGGGCCGTCTACGCCGACTCGGGCAACTTTGAGCGGTGCATTAACCTGTGGAAGTACGCCTTGGAAATGCAGCAGGGCAACCTGGAGCCCTTGAGCCCGATGACCGCCAGCAGCTTCCTCTCCTTTGCCGAGCTCTTCTCGTACGTGCTGCAGGACCGCTCGAAGGGCACCTTAGGGACCCAGCTGGGTTTCTCTGACCTCATGGGTGTTCTGAGCAGAGGGGTCCGGGAGGTTGAGCGGGCCCTGCTGCACCGGAAGGACCCGGTGGCGGATGCTTCCCAGTTCACCAAGGCCCTGGCCATCATCCTGCACTTGGTCTTTCTGCTGGAGAAAGTGGAATGCGCTCCCGAGCAGGAGCACCAGAAGCGCCAGACCATCTACCGCTTGCTGAAATGCAATCCCCGGGGCAAGAACGGCTTCACCCCTTTGCACATGGCGGTGGACAAGGACACCACCACTGTCGGCCGCTACCCGGTGGGGAAGTTCCCCTCACTCCACGTGGTGAACCTCCTGCTGGAGTGCGGGGCCGACCCCGACAGCCGGGATTACGACAACAACACCCCGCTGCACGTGGCTGCCCGGAACAATTGCCCCCTCATCATGAGCGCCCTCATGGAGGCCGGAGCTCACATGGATGCTACCAACGCCTTCAAGCAGACGGCCTACGAGCTCCTCGATGAGAAGCAGCTAACCAAGGCCATGATGCAGCCTTTTAATTACATCACCTTACAGTGCCTTGCTGCCCGAGCGCTGGATAAACACAAGATCCCTTATAAGGGCTTCATCCCTGAAGAGCTGGAAGCCTTCATTGAACTTCATTAGCCCAGAAGGACTTCACTTCCTACCAATCTCTTCCTAGATCTCCGTGGGCAGGGAGAGGACTCATGGTCTTCCTGGGGTCTGGATTTTAAAAGCTTTTGTTTGCACTCGGCCAGCTTCTGCGGTCTCTCTCCCCCTCCTGTCCAGCCCGTGACAGGGAGAAGGCGTCTTTCGCCCAATCCACAAGTGGCCTCTCACCATCCGGGGTCTTTGGGTAGATCACTGGCCCTACCCCTTCACAGGCCCGTTCCTAATATGTCTCTGAGAGTCCCCTCAAATTTTTCTGCCTGGCCTTCCAGACAAGGCCCAGGAGCTGAATTGGGCCCCCTTCTCGTTTTGCATAATCCACTCCCCTTTGGGGGCACTGCATAAGTGAAAAAGTTGGCCAGATTCAGCTTTCTGGCGCTTGCTGGAGCCTTGCCATGGCATCCAGAGAAAACCTCTAGGGCTGACCTATTGCTCAACCTCCTCAGATCTGTCATCAGCCTGCCCCATCTTCTTTATGTCAATAGTGAGAAGTGGGAGGGGAGGAAAGATGGGGGGGCTGGGAGATCCGATCATGACTGGTCCCACAGTGGCAGTATGCAAGATAGGTGAGCGTTTTGCATGACCTGCTTTCAGCTTGCCAGTTTGATAAGCTCTGAAGTTACGTTTGCACCCTTCCTTCCTTCTCGAAGAAGTAAGAATGGATAAGGCAACCCCTCCAAGTCTTAAAGTTGCTCTTTTCTCGGCTCAGCCCCATAACTAGGGGAGAACGGATGTCTTCATGCTCAACGGCAGGTTATCTAGTTGCTTCTTGGCACGGTTGACCAAGTTGCGTGCGGTGAGGTTTGATCTTATTTTTATTTTTCTGGATTTCATTTCTTGCTTCGAATGGTCGCTTAACATCAGCTAAGATTTTGCTGACTGTTTTCAAAGCTGGTAGTGATAATTTTGTTATTTATTTGGCTGGTGGTTCTTTTCAGTGGAGCGAGCCCTGCACCGTAGGCTGTGAAAGGTTCCCCAAATTCTGAAATTTAGTCAAGCCATTCCACCTCCTTTTTTTTCCCCCTCCAGAGAAGAGAAACGGGATGGTGTTTTTGGACACCATCCCTGGCAAGAACTGTGTTCTTTTCCGTCCTTTCAGCTGGGGTGGCCCCGTTCCCCTGGAAGGGCCTGGGGACAGGAGGCCATGAGGCAGGATTTTCTTGGCCAAACCACCTCTTTGCAGACAAGGATGGGGTGCTCTTTAAAATCTCCCAGAAGCCAAAGAAAAACTATGTGCATTTTGCACTGCGCTGCCCGTCCAGGTTTACTTCCCATTAAATCATGCCTAGTAACCCACCAAATCTGGCCACCAAATCAAGCAGAGGCCACTTAAATGCCTACGCTGGCTCCCCAGTTACTTAACGTCTGTCCTCCCCTTCCTTAATTCTTCAGGGCAGGTGGGCATCAAAAACTAGAAGTTTATCCAGCCCTGCAAGAAGTGGGTTGCAACTTGAACTCATAGTATTAGCCACTTCCCCCCCCCCTCCATGTGGTATCAAGCGATGATTTCTTTCTAAATTACGGAACTGGCAGAGATTGATTTTGAAGGACAGCTGGACAGCTCACACACACGCCCCTCCCTGACTCAGCCTTCTTGGCACGCCATGCCCAGTTGGTTGTTTTCGTTCTGTAAGGAAGTAGCAGATGTGCATCGTTGGGGTTTAGGCTGTGCTTGGCAAGGGAAAAGTGGTAAAGACGTAGCGGGACGGACGGACGGACGGACAGGAATGGCTTGGGGGAAGGGAGGCAGCCTGATGTTTGCATTCAACATTTGGAGGGCCGTTCCTGTCCCTTCTCCCAGCAGAAAGCTCAGGCTCTGCCCCGCCTGCCCACAGTGCTACGGCAGATGTTTGGAGCAGTGGTAAGGTGGAAATGGCTGTCGGTGGTTGCGTGACCTGTTGGGCCATCTTAAATCCTCATAGCAGCAGGACTAGCGAAGGTGGGAGTGGGCTGAGGCAGAGGAGGAGGTGCTGTCGCCATCTTTGGTTCTTGCTCCTGTCCAGATGGATTTTTCAAATAAAACATATCCATCCCTGGTATCTGGAACTCTTCCCTTAGATGAATTTGGTTAAATCGCCTACCAGCAAGCGTGGACTTTGGCAACTGCCGCACACCGAGAAATCAATAATTTGGTTTGACCGGAAAGTTCCGGTATGCAGAGTTTTCCCTAGTTAATAATGAAGTTGGTCCGATAAGCATTAACTCGGGGGATCCTCTGTTGGTGACATCATTTCATTCTCATGGCCTCCATAGTTAAGAGATAGAGCTGTCTTTGAATCCATCTCTACTTTTGTTCTGCTTTGAAGCATAGGGAAAAGAACAGCATTAGTTGACAGCTGAGGATGCAAGAAGATGTTGCTTTATTTTTCTCTTGGTCATCAAAAGAGCAAACTACCCCAAAGGCTTTTGGTACCGGGTTTGGGCAGGTTAGAGCAGCAAATGGCGTGTGTGTGTGTGTGTGTGTGTGTGTGTGTGTGTGTGTGTGTGTACTCGGGTGATTTCCGGGAACCATTTCTGCATCTTCACACAGATGAGCAGAAGCAACGATCTTGGCTTGCCTTGTGAGCACTTCCTGTTTGGGCTTTAGGGGCTCAAGAGAACCACAGAAACCTCCATGTTTTTCCTCAGTGGCTTTTGCAGAATCTTGTCTGCCGGCCTCTTTGCGTTCTTGCAGTGTTAAAAGCGAGCAACAAACTGTTCGGCTGATGAAGCAAAGGAAGTTTCAGGTTATTGTTTTCTTTTGGGTTTTGTTGCAAAGAAAGGATTTAATTTGGTGACCTTGGCAGAAACTTAAAATGCACAAGTAGTGTATGTTACACTTGAGAGCCAATCTTCCTAACCTGAAATAAATAAAGTTATACTGACAACAAAAAGCCAGAAAAAAAAGTCATGCTGCTAAAAAATGCAAAACTACGCCTCTGACTCTTCTTGTTAGTTCATATGGGCATACGGATAGATGTGTTTGCTTTACAGGTAGTCCTCACTTAATGACCATTCAGTGACAGTTCAGACGACGGTGCTGAAAAAACTGACTTGCAACCGGTGCTCACGCTTACGACCGTCGCAGCATCCCCATGGTCACGTGATCACAATTTGGGCGCTTGGCAACTGGTTCACATTTATTTTTTTCTTTTTAAAGAATTTTATTAAGTTTCAGGACAAGGATAAAAGCTACAAAAAAAGAAAAAACTACAAAAAAAGAAAAAACTAAAAAGGTGTGAAAACACAAGACAATTTTTTTTTCAAAATTACAGAAAGATGTGACTTCCAACTTTTAACAGCAAGGATATACAAAAAATTCCATAATCTCTTACTCTATATTAAACCAAAACCACATTATTTCTATAAATCATTCCACTTTAGCACATTATAAAAATCACTAAGTACAGTTAAAAAGGTCAAGGTTCCCCCCGCACATTTGTGCAGTCGTGTCCGACTCCAGGGCTGGTGCTCATCTCCGTTTGTTAGCCGAAGATCCAGCGTTGTCCGAAGACACTTCCAAGGTCGTGGCCGCATGACGTGCGCGGAACGCTGTTACCTTCCCACTGAAGTGGTACCTATTCATCTACTTGCATTTGCATGCTTTCGACTTGCTAGGTTGGCAAGAGCTGGGGCGAGTGCGGGAGCTCACTCCGTCACATGGGTCTCGGGTCTTGAACCTCCGAACTTGCCTGGCGTCTTACCCACTGAGCCACCACGCCCCTAAGTACAGTTACTCTCTATATTAAAGAAAAAAATTCATATAGACCTCCTAAACAACTTCCCCCCCAAAAAAAAAAATAACATTAATTATTTATTAATTTAATTAGACCCAGGGTGGAATATAAGTGGAAGAATAAGAATCCCCAAAGTTGTGTGAGGAGTTGCTGATGCTCTCTTCCAAAGCAGGACCTATATTTCCTTGCAGTACAAAAAAAAAACCCTAATTTTTGATGATAAATAAATAGATAAACTTGCCCCCGAGTTGACATCTTTAAAGACAGACAGTGCATCTCCTCTTCAGTGCCTCTTTTCCGGACTGAAAAAGTACTCTGCCCCTTTCTCAGGAGACTGGATTCTCCCCTCCTCGGATCGGAGTGTGTCTTGATCACCAGATCCAATGAAACGGAGGGAGGAATTGGGGGTGGGGGTGGCGAGCTCTGGTTCCTGGCATCTCCAGGGAAGATCAGAGTGAAAAGCTGCTGCAAGCTGATAGATTATTGAGGTACAGCCCCCCCATTTCCCCTTCTGTTCCTGACCCCTCAAGTCTTTACAAGGTACAAAGACCGTTGCTGTTCTGTGGGGTGGGGCAGGGAAAGATCCACCCTCAGCCCCCAGATCTGGGGATCTTAACTATTAGGATTCAGCACTGCCTAGAATCTAAAAAAGCCTCCCTCAATTGCTACGCCCTGTATTAAGCCATGGCTTAAACCTGGTCTATAGACAGCTGCAATTGGCTGAGTTCAGACAACACACCAATCCATAAGCAAGATCACAGTGGCTGGACCCCCACAACCTCTTAAGCCAAAACCAAGATTTGGGGCGCAGCAAGAGATGTGCTGCAAGGGTAAAGCGATCGTATGCATTCCAGAATTTTCAGCAAAGTTAATCACGGTGCAGTTTTAGAGAGAGGATCCCGCTATCTCTGTACTTCGAGATTCATCCATTCCGAAGTCTTGCTGGGTTGCAGAAAAGCAGAACGGCTCCCCTCCCCACCATCCAAAACAACTTTTCTGAAGAGCATTGATGATTCAATTTTTTTTTTAATCTGTTCAATCGTGTCCGATTCTCGGAGACCGCCTGGACTAGTCCCTGCAGTTTTCTTGGCAAGGTTTTTCGGAAGTGGTTTGCCCTTGCCTGCTTCCTAGGGCTGAGAGAGTGACTGGCCCAGGGACATCCAGCTGGCTTTGTGCCCAAGGTAGGACTAGAACTCGCAGCCCCCCAGTTTCTAGCTTAACCACTGCACCAAACAATACAATCAGAAGGATCCTAAAATTCCCATCTCCCAAATTGCAAAATTAAAAGGAATGCATTTTGTCCTTTATCTGATGGGGGATGGCGAAGGGGGTATGGTCATCGATGAAGCTTGGCCGCCCTCTGGGCTTCAGGTTCTTCTGTGCTGCCACGTTCGAGCTCCCAGTTCTCGGTGGCACCCGCATCTTGGCACAAGGACACAGACCAAACGGGCCTCCTCCCTTGACAAGGTCGCTGACCACTGTGATTGGGGTATTCAGGACAGTTTTCTGCAGGCCGTCCTTCCCCCAGCATGGTGCATTCCTGGAGCTCTGCTAGATGGCACTTGGTCCCCCCCCCCCCAGAGTTTCATCCGCTGTGCCAACCGCTGCATTGGTTCTCTCCACTTGCATGTGATTATAGTCTCCAATCTGAATCATCTGGGCATTCTGAATGATAAGCTGGGGGCCCGGCACCGTGTTTGAAGCGCCCATTGAGAACATTAATGGTTGGGAGGAAGAGCCCTGATCAAGCCCTGGTTGCACCAGGGACATTGTGGAAGAAGGAAAGGCTTGAGGGGCATGGCCCAGTGGGCCTTGTAACCTCGAAACATCCACCCCTGGAGTTGCAGCTGGTGAGCGGAGGGCGAGTGCAGACAGACGCTGCTGCATCTGCAGGCCTTCCCTCTCTCGTTCTCGCCTCTCCTCCCTCTCCTGGACCTGCCGCGCGACGTCCCAGATTGCCTTCTTCTGCTGGACCACCGCTGGCGTGAACGTCTTCTTCACCCGCTTGGCAAAGACGGGAGACTTCTCATCCAAGGGCACCAGGGAGGCCAGCACGAGGGGCATCTCCTCTGTCTTCAGAGAGCTTTCCTCGGGCACAAACGGGATCACGGAATTGCTCTTGCAGAAGCGGGTGAGGGAGTCCATCAGGGCCGTGTCGCGCTGATAGGCCAAAAGGCGGCCCTTGAAATTCCTGGTCAGGAGCAGGAGAGTGAAGGCTGAGTTGTCCAGCGCGTTCTGGAAACAGTTGAGTTGGCAACGTCCAGGGACGAGGAAATCCTCGCTGAAGGTCGCCCCGTTGGAGACACCCAAGGCCTCCAGTCGTTCCTTCACCCGGTAAGCCACCGTCTCGTCTTCTGCCGCGTGCAGGACTACAAAAGTGTAGAACTGCCTTTCGCCGCCAGCTGGTGGAACCACCGAAGAAGCAGCTTCTGCTGAATTGTAAGAGGCAAGTTCTGAAGAAGAGGAAGAGCGCAGGGGTCCGAGGCGCATGATCTGTGCTGGAGCAGAGGAATTGGCCCCGGGCCTTGGAGCGCCTCCTGCGGAAGCTGCTGAGTCAAGCTTCTGCGGAGGTGGGGTCTGGAAGGGGGCAGGCACGTGTTCTGCTGCTGCTGCTGCTGCTGCTGCTGTTTTGGGTGTTGGCGTGCACTGCATGGGGTGCTGGAAAGATGCCTTGGGAGACAGTGGGCTTTTGGGGTCAGGCAGTAAACAGGAGCCCCTAGAATTCTGTAGAGAAGGTACTCCTGAACTGGTGGGGCAGCCATTGCCCAACAACATGGAGCTGGTTTCTTCTCCTTGGCTGGTTGGTGGCGAAGGAGCTTCTACGCTGTAAGCGCTGTCGGTTTCAAGGGCTGTGTAAGTCTCACTGATCTCAAGACTGGTGAAGGACACGGGGCTACCTGTAGAACGTAAAGACTGAGGATTATCGGGAAGGGAAGCCCTGTCAGTTGGCACTGGGCTGCTCCTCCTCGGCGGAGTCAACTCCCTTCGACCTGAGACCAGAGCACCAAAATTAGGCCTCGTCACCGTTGAGATGAACTGCAGTCCACATTTATCTATAGCTTCATCCAGGAGACTTTTGAGTTGGGCTCCTTGAATACCGCTGGCTTGAAAGGCCTGGATAGCTGCCCTGTATGCCTCATCCCTGGCCGGGGCTTCGCACAGCTTCTCGTCAACCAAAAGCGAGTAGATCTCGGCCACGGTCCGGGCCACCTTCGCGTGGTCCTGCAGCTGCTCTGGGGGCGTCCGCTCTGCGCCAGCATTGTCCCAGCGGGATTGGAAGAGGTGGTTCGCGGCCACGTCATCCCTGAAGCTGCTCAGGTGCACCCTGGCCTCGTCTTCTCTCCCCAAACGTAACAGGATCATGACGTGCAGGAGATGACAGCTCCTCCGGTCTTGGTGTGAGCAGCTCAGTTTATGCCTGTACTGAATCAGCCTGACCTCTGGGATCTCGGCTAAGATCCGGAAGATCCCTTCAAAGCCTAGATCTGCCTGGGAGTTCCGTGCCATCCTGGGCAAAGCTCTGTCCAAAATGGAGGGCATGTTACATCTACAAAGGGGGACCCTGCTGCAGAAGGGCACAACTCCCCATCCTTTCAGAAGTTTGCTACCAGGAATGTCCAAAGTCTTCTCGGGCAAGTTTTTTTGAATGCCGCGGAACGGCCGTGCACCCTGGTTTTTGCAAACCTGAAGGCTGGAAAAAAAGAAGAGAATTTTAAACTCTGGAACAATCGGGGGGGTGTCTGAATTTGGGGGGTGGGCAGGGGAATATCTTATACACATTAGCTGTGTTAGTAATAGCATTTTTATTTTGTATATACAGGTAGTCCTCCTTTAGCGACTGCCTCGTTTAGTTACCGTTTGCAGGTTCGACGGGGATGAAAAAGTAACTGCGCCCAATCCTCACATTTGCGACCTTCGCAGGGCAGTAAAGCAAAGGAAAGCTGAAGTCAGATTGTAAGCTTAGTGACGGTTTCACTTAGCAACTGCTTCGCTTAACCGAGTTGCTGGTCCCAATTGTGGTCACTGAACAAGGACTACCTTTACTTCTGTCAGGCACAGGACAAAGAAAGCTGTGAATTCACAAAACAGTATCAACCAGTATCTAGCATAAAACAGTACAATCCATTTAAAACATTATCTAAGCCCAACACCACCATCGTTCAAAGGAGACTGATTGGTGGAAGCAGCTGTGGGAATGACAGTTCGTAAAGTTAGGGAATTGGGATGTTTTGTTATCAATTTTATTAGCAATAAAGTTAGATGGCAGGGTTGGATGTTATAGTTGCATAAGTGCTATTTTTCCTGGGACTGTAAACACATCATGATTTATATTGATTTTTACTGCCTGAGACATGGAGGACTTCAAGCAGACGTTCTCAGATTTTCGTTCTGAGCTTAAACAGATTCTCTTTGATTCCTGTCAAGTTATTATGCAAGATATTCGGGACATCGTAGATGATTTATATGGATTTTACAAGTAGTAAAAATTGGGTTACGTCAGCAATTGGGACTGGAATTTCCGTTGCTAAGCAATGCGGTCATAAAGTGTGACATCGTGTGACCGCATTGCTTAGCAACGGCAGTCCCGGTTCCCATCGTAACCCCAGGATCACGTGAGTGGTTAAGCGGGAAGAGGCGGGGGTCCCAGGCAAGCACGGGGGTCTCCAGGTGCCACGGGGGGCTGGGGGGTGCCACGGGCAGGTGCGATGCAGCATGGGCGGGGGTGCTAGGGAGCGTGGGCGGGCCAGCAAGAGCTGCAGGTGAGCACGGGTGGGTCGGCGGGGGCCAAGGGTGGGCGCTAGAGAGCGCAGGTGGGGGGTTGCTACAGAGTGCAAGATCCTTGGGATCTCATACTCCATAGTGGGACTCCTTGGGCAGGGAAGGTAGCAAATGGCGATCATGTGATCGCAGGATGCTGCAACCGTCGTAAGTGTGAGCCGGTTGCCAAGTGCCTGGATCATGATCACGTGACTGCGGGGGTGCTGCGACGGCCAGAACTTTGAGGACCGGTCGTAAGTACCACTCATTCTGCGCCTTCGTAACTTTGAATGGTTGCTGAACGAGGGGTCGTAACCTGAGGACTACCTGTAGGACTACCGCTTAACGATGGTAATTGGGACCCAAATTTCCCTCACTAAGTGAAGCATTCGTAAAGCACAACGTCACGTGACCGCATTGCTAAGCGAGGGCAATCCTGGCAGTCCCTGTTGCCATCGCTAAGTGAAAATCACGGGTCGTTAAGTGAGTTCCTCAGGTGACTGCGACTTGCGACTTCCTGCAGGCTTCCCACAAGCAAAGTCAATGGGGAAGCTGGCTGGAAATTGCAAGTCTCAGGCGGCTCGCAAGCAGGCCGGAGAGAGGGTGGGTGGGTACTACAGCGTGAGGGGGGGAGGTGCTGCAGTGAGTGCGTGTGGGCTGGGGAGGGGCTTCAAGTTGTTGTGTATAATAATAATAATACCAGGGGATAGTAGAATAGAAGACAAAAAACTGGAGAAGATCACAAAGTATCAAGATCTGAAAATCGAAGTTGGAAGATTACAGCATAAACCGGCCGTGGTGGTCCCAGGTGTTAATGGCACACCGGGTGCCATTCCAAAAAGCCTCGGACGGCACTTAGAAAATCTGCGCATCGAAAAAATTTCCATCTGTCAATTACAAAAGGCCACCCTGCTTGGATCTGCACATATACTACACCGCTACGTTACGACATCCTAGTTGTTGGGAAGAATTTGATGCGAATGAAGGCCAACGCCAGCTAAAGAACTGGCAGCTGTGATTTCATGTTGTGTGTAATAGTAATACTGCTCTGAAAATTGAGCGCTATGAGGCACGAAACACCCAATGTTAGCAAAATCAGCTATTCCAATCAGAACAGAGACAATACCTGAGGGCCCGCCTCACCCCATAACATCGGCCCGTCCCACCCGGTCAGGCAGAGAGGGCATGTTACAGACCCTGTCCATGAGACAGGGTGGCCGTGGCCCCCGCCCTCTGGAATAAGTTACCCCCAGAGGAGAGGCAGGCCCCCGCTCTCCCGGCCTTCCGAAAGGGAGTCAAGACTTGGCTGTGCCACCTCGCCTGGGGCGGGAGGGGGGATAGTCATTTACGGGGGTGGTTGGCACCTTGATGTGGCCCCAGGAAATTTCTACTGAGACCGATGCTCACCACCTTGGATTTTATATTTTACATTTTATAATTTTATACAGTATTTATGTATATTTATATTTTTATAATGAATCTGTTTTTAGCGATATTTTAATCTTTTATTCTTTAATTTGCTTGTAAACCACCCAGAGTCGTTTGCACGAGATGGGCAGTGAAGAAATATGATAAATAAATAAATAAAATAAAAATAAATAATAAATTCTACCAAAGTATAAATGGCAATAGAAATTCTGAAAATGGGAAACCAAACAAAAATGAAACAATTCAGTTTTGGAAAGATCTATGGGAAACTCAAAAAGATGATAATAAAAAAGCTGGATGGATAAAAGAATTTGAAGATGAATTTAGTAAAAATCAAACGGAAGAACTAACTTCATGTTTTGCACCAGTTATGCCCCCTTCCTGGATCAGGAAGCCCACAGATCACTCACTCATGCCCTAGTCATCTCCCGTATAGACTACTGCAATGCGCTCTACATGGGGCTACAGCTGGTTCAGAATGCAGCCGCACGAGCAGTCTTGGGTGCCCCAAGGATGGTGCACGTAACACCTTTGCTGCGGGAGCTGCATTGGGTGCCAGTTTGCTTCCGGGTCCAATTCAAGGTGTTGGTCATTACCTTTAAAGCCCTACATGGCATGGGTCCAGGTTACCTGAGGGACCGTCTCACCCCCATTACATCGTCCCATCCCACCCGGTCAGGCAGAGAGGGCACGTTGCGGGTCTCGTCTACGAGAGACTGTTGATTGGCGGGGCCCAGGAAGAGGGCCTTCTCTGCCATAGCCCCCACCCTATGGAAGACTCTTCCCCCAGAGGTTAGGCAGGCCCCCACTCTCCTGGCCTTCCAGAAAGGGGTGAAGACCTGGCTCTGACATCTTGCGTGGGGCATGAAGTGGGATACCCAATCCTGGGGGTGGTTAGCGCCCTGATGATGCTCCCATACATTAATTTAAGAACTTTTTACCAGCCATTCCCTTGGAATATATTATTTATTTAAGATGACTGTTTTTTATTGTATTGTTTTATTGTATTTTAACTGGTATTTTACTCGTGTTTTGTTGTAAACTGCCCAGAGTCGCTCTCCGAGTGAGATGGGTGGTTACCAAATTTGAAATATAAATAAAAATGAAAAATAATAACAACAGCAAAAATGGTTAAAACTCGAGTGAAAAAGATTAAAAACTGAATATCTCCTGGAAATGGTCAATGGCTTAGCTTTTGGCTCAAATATCTGACTAGTTTAGATCCAATTATAGCTAAACAATTTAATGAAGTATTGTGTAAAGGAGACATGAATGACTGGCTAATAACTGGCAAAACTTACCTGATTCAAAAAGACCCAGCGAAAGGGACAACACCAGGCCAATAGCCTACAATGTTTAAATAACTCACCGGCAAAATAGCGGACAACATCCAAGATTATCTGGAAGAAAATAACATCCTTCCAGTAGAACAGAAAAGAAATAAAAGGAAAAGCAGAGGTACAAAAGATCAACTTCTGATTGATAAAATCAGAATTGCAAAAGCTGAAAAACCAATTTACCAATTGTGATCAATGTCTGGATTGATTACAAAAAGGTGTTTGATTCATTACCACATAGGTGGATCATCAAATGTTTGGAAACAACTGGTGTCAGTAAAAACTTTAGAATGTTTATAGAAAAAAATAATGAAGCAGTGGAAGGAAATTAAAAATATGGGCTTGTCAACTTGTCAACATTAGGAGAGCCGTCTTCCAGGGTAAATCATTATCACCCTTATTAGTTGTCATTATTACCATCCCACTTTCAGTGATTTTGAAGAAAATACATCTTGGCTACCAAACAGTAAAAAATGCTAATAAAAATCTCACATTTGCTTTATATGGATGATCTGATGCGTTGTGGAAAATCAGAAATTGAAATCCAGTCATTGACAAATACTGTAAGATGTAGCACAGATATAGCAATGGACTTTGGCCTAGAGCAGAGCTTTCCAAAGTTTTCCCGCGGCGACACACCAACTACCGTTGGTGTGTCGCCACGGGAAAACCCGGAAGCGCTGCTGCCGCTTTCGAATTTTTGCGCACCACGGTTGGTGTGTCGCCGCGGGAAAACCCGGAAGCGCTGATGATGATCAGCGCTTCCGGGTTGTGTGGCAACACACCAGACTGTGTGTGGCGACACACTTTTGTGTCGCCACACACAGTTTGGAAAGCTCTGGCCTAGAGAAATGTGCTACAGAACCAATAAATCGGTGTAAGATCACGAACAGTAATGGAATTGAAATGCCGAATGGCCAAACCATCAGGAGCCATCAGGATGAAGCCTACAAGTATCAGGGCGTTTTACAGTTGGATAACATCAAACACGGACAAGTTTAAAATGTGATCAGTAAAGAATACATCCAAAGAGTGACAAAATTGCTAAAGACAAAATTGAACGGTGGAAACACCATCAAAGCCATCAGTACCTGGGCCATACCTGTTAAACCAGGGCTTTCCAAAGTGCCGCCGCTGGCAACACACCCGGCGGCAGCGGCGGCGACACGCGCACGCACGGCGACGGCGCGGGGGGGCGTGCGGCAGCGCGCGCGCGCGGCGGCAGGCAGACAACAGCATGCACGCGCACAGTGGCGGCGCGGGGGGGCGTGCGGCGGCGCACGCGCACACAGCGGCGCGGGAGTGGCGTGTGGCGGCGCGGGGGCGTGTGGCGGTGCGCGCGTGCATGGCGGCCACCGTGCACGCACGCGCCACCGCTTCCGGGTGGTGTGGCGACACACCACGCTGTGTGTGGCGACACACTTTTGTGTTGCGACACACAGTTTGGAAAGCTCTGTGTTAAACGATACCCTGCTGGAATTATTAACTGGACACAAGCTGAACTCAACAGTTTGGACCGAAAAACAAGAAAACTCATGTCATGACTATTCACTATGCCAGGGCTTTCCAAAGTTTTCCCGCGGCGACCCACCAACCGCCGTTGGTGTGTCGCCGCGGGAAAACCCGGAAGTGCCGCTGTTGCGGCAGCACGCAAAAACCCGGAAGCGCTGCTGCCGCTTTCAAGTTTTTGCGCGCCGCTGTTGGTGTGTCGCCGCGGGAAAACCCGGAAGCGCTGATGATGATCAGCGCTTCCGGGTTGTGTGGCGACACACCAGACTGTGTGTGGCGACACACTTTTGTGTCGTGACACACAGTTTGGAAAGCTCTGCACCATGCATTACATCCCCATAGTGATATTGATAGATTATACCTGCCCTGCAGAAATGGAGGCAGAGGTCAAACTGTCGAAGAAGAAAAGCATGCATTGGCTGATTATATAAAAGACAGTCAAGAACAAGCACTGATGCAAGTTAAAAATTGGAACAATGTACAGGAAACAAAACATGAATTTTGAAATAATGTCATAAAAACATGAACAGAATGCTGGCAAGGAAAAGCATTACATGGTCAATTTCTACAAAAGATCAAGGGGAAAGTGGACAAAGATAAAACCTGGCAATGGCTTACAACTGGAACATTAAAAAAAGGAAACCGAAGGCTTGATTTTGTCTGCTCAAGAGCAAGGTATTTGAACTAACACAATCGAGGCCAGAACTGAAAAATCATCCAATGATTCAAAGTGCAGATTGTGCAAAGAAGCAGAAGAAACAGTAGGTCATATGCTCGGCTCGTGTAAGAAGATCGCACAAACTGACTATAAGCAACAACATAACACAGTCGCCGAAATGATTCACTGGAACATCTATAAAAATTACCATGTGCCAGTAATGAAAAATTGGTGGGAACATATAGTTGAAAAAGTAGTCGAAAATGAGCAGGTTAAAATATTGTGGGATTTCCGAATACAAACGGATCAAGTCTTGGCGCATAACACACCGGATTTAACTGGTTGAAAAGAAGAAAGTGTGGATAATTGACGTGGCAATACCAGGGGATGGTAGAATAGAAGGCGAAGAATTGAAGATCACAAAGCATCAAGATCTGAAAACCGAAGTTGAAAGATTAAACTGGCCGTGGTGGTCCCCGTGGTTATTGGCACATTGGGTGCCATTCCAAAAAGCCTCAGACGGCACTTAGGAAATCTGCGCATCGAAAAAATTTCCATCTGTCAATTACAAAAGGCCACCCTGCTTGGATCTGCACATATACTACGCCGCTATGTTACGACATCCTAGTTCTTGGGAAGAATTTGATGCGAATGAAGGCCAACGCCAGCTAAAGAACTGGCAGCTGTGATTTCACATTGTTGTATATAAAATAATAATAATGTTATATTGCTACTGTACAGTATTTATTTTTTGTATTATAGCCCAAGCCTCTAAGGTTTTTTTAAAAAAGAAATGTTAATTGCAATGTTTTTGAAGTTTTTATATACAGGTAGTCCTCACTTAACAACCATTCATTTAGTGACAGTTCAGAGTTATGATGGTGCCGGAAAAACAACTTACAACCGGTCCTCATACTTATGACCATTGCAGCGTCCCCACGATCACATCACGATTTGGGTTCTTGGCAACCGGTTTGCATTTATGACTGTCACCACGTCCCGTGGTCATGTGATCTCCATTTTCTACTTTCCCAGCCAGGTTCTGGCAAGCAAAATCAATGGGGAACTGCATGATTTGCTAAAGAATCACTTAACGCCCACGGTGATTCAATTAACGACTGCTGCAAAAAGGTCGTAAAATCGGGTTGGATTCGCTTAATGACCGCTCTACTTAGCGACCAAAATTCCAGGCCCAATTGTGGTCATTAAGCAAGGACTAGACTTCAAAACTTGTTTTTCTAACAAAAATGTTACCGGCTTTGGGTATCTAGAGGGTCACAGGGAGCATTGCTCAGAGCACACATAAAATAGTGCGCACTGTTCTGGGAGTGCATTTTAGGGAGGACGTGGACAAGCTGGAGCATGTCCAGAGGAGAGACACGAAGAGGAAAAACGGGAGGAAAAACATAGGAGGAATGGTTGGATTGGTTTAGAGCAGTGTTTCTCAACCTTGGCAACTTTAAGAAGGGTGGACTTCAACTCCCAGAATTCCCCAGCCAGCTTGAATTCTGGGAGTTGAAGTCCACCCATCTTAAAGTTGCCAAGGTTGAGAAACACTGGTTTAGATGGCGAAGAGCAAAAAGCAGGGAGTTGGTCTCCAAGTATCTCCAGGTCTATCAGGTAAAAAGTGAGACAGAACTGTGCTGAGTCGTGCCAGAAGGCAGGACAAGGAATCCGGGCTTTCAGCTGCAAGAAGGCAGATTTTGGTTGGACATCAGGAAGGATTTTCTAATAATAAGAGCTGGGAGGAACTGCTGTGGGAGCCGGTGGTCTCTCCCTTGCTGGAGATACTAAGGTGAGTCTGGACGGCCGTCTCTCAGGGAGGTTGTATGGGTGGGTTCCTGTAGTGGGCAAGGAGCTGGACTAGATGACCTCCAAGGTTCCTTCTAGGTTTTTACTCTAGAATTCTATGACGAGGCTGCCTCAGGAGGTACTGGACTCTCCTTCATTGGAAGTGTTTAAATAAGGTTAGGTGGTCATCTGGAGATGCTGTAGCGATGCATTCTTGCACTGGGAAGGGGGTGGAGTAGATGACCTCTAAGGTCCCTTCCAAGCTTTGCATTGTACGATTCCATACAAAATGGGGAGATAACATCCTGCAGTTCGGGCCGTCTACTAGGTACGAGTCCTGACGGTTCTTCCCATCTCCTGATCCCCAGCAACAGCCTTGGGAGGCCCACGGATGGTGGATGGACCTCCTGTCTGTGCTTGAGGCTCCCCACATGTTGTGTTTGGAAGCATCCCAGGGGTTCTGGGGGGGGGGGGTGGAGAGAAATTTACCTGGTTGCTTTCAGGTAAATGGCTATTTTAGGCCTGGCTCTGCTCACCTCAGCACTCCTTTGCTGTTAAGACAACCCCCTCCTCCTTGGAAGCCATTTTGTAAGCACACCTGAGAACACCCCCCCTCTACTCCACCCACGGGGAGGGGGAACATCTGACTTGGGGCAAAATCAACAGGTTCCCCATCTCATTTCCCCAATACTGGAGGGAGGGGGCAAGAGTTAGACATGGCCGCAGAAATAGCAACTTCACGAATGTCGATGAAGGTTCTCAGTCATCCAGGTGGAACAGTCTGTGGCTTGAATCATGTCAACTGGATTTCTATTTTCTCAGTAGAAACGTTTCACTCCTTATCCAAGGAGCGACTGAAGAAGCTCCTTGGATAAGGAGTGAAACGTTTCTACTGAGAAAATAGAAATCCAGTTGACATGATTCAAGCCACAGACAACTTCACAAATCTCTCGAGGAGACGTTACCAAACGGAAGTTGCTTCCTTCCTTCCTAGCTGGCTCACGCGGCACCTCTGATACTGGAAGAAAATTTTTCACCCGCTTTCTCCCTCTTCAAAGACACCGAGGCGAGACAAGACAAGACATGTCGGGGTGCATCCTTTCATCGCTAAACTTGAAGATTTCCAATCTGGCTTGTCTTGTTTTTAATGGTTGTGTAAGAACATGTTAAATCTATGGTTTTTCCAGTAGTAATGTATGGCTGTGAGAGTTGGACCATAAGGAAGGCTGAGCGCCGAAGAATCGATGCTTTCGGAGACCTGGCTTTGCTTATCTTCCGAGAGCAGCCCAGGTGCTAGACTGAATATTAAACAAATGCAAATCAAGTCAAATGTGATTTTCACCGTGGCATCATCTATTACTTATGGAAAGTGGCCCCTCAAGACGACATTCAATGGCAAACCGGGGCCAGTGGTGGAGAAAAAGGTGCAAACTCCCACCCTACTTAAGTAGAATAGAAGAAAAGTCGCATTCAAGGCCAGCTGGACCCTGGTGATCACGGGAGCATGCCAGTGGGGTTTTCCTGGCAGCGCCATGCCGTGCTTTGCCCTCGCCTTCTTCCACCATGTTCTTTTGACACCCGTGGGAGTTCCTGGTGGCCTCCCATCCAAGAACTAACACACCAACGGCGGCGGCGGCCGCGCAGGGGCAGGGGCGTGCACGGCGGCGGTGCGGGGGGCGTGCGCGTGCACGGTGGCGGCAGTGGCGGCGGCCTCCGCTAAAACGTGGTAGCGCTGATGGCGTGCCGCTGCCGCCGTGCACGCCCCCGCTGCCGCTTCCGGGTTGTGTGGCGACACACCAGACTGTGTGTTGCGACACACTAAAGTGTCGCGACACACAGTTTGGAAAGCTGTGAACTAACAGCAACGCCCTTGCTTCTCTTTCAGGCCTAACCCACAGTCCGGTGCCGCCCCAAATACTAACAGTAAATGCAACCTTTGGATCCTTATGGAAGGAAAGAAACAAACAAAAAAAACCCTGACATTCCACCTACCAGAAAGATTATGCCTTCAACGTGATCTTAAACAATTACTTCTTCACCCCCCACACCACCAACTCTTTCTCAAAACCTCCCCCCCCCCAAAAAAAAGCCGGCTCTTCCCAACTCTGATTTCGTAGTTCCCCATTGATCTTTGTCGCCCTGCAAATCCAGAGAAAGCAGATTGACTATTCCAAGGTTTAGCCCGTTTTGGCCCACCTTTCCCTTGGAAAGAGTCACGGAAACCCCAAAATCTGAAACTCTCCGCAAAGATTCCAAAATTCCCCACCCCCCAAAAAAAAGTTTCCAAAACTTTCTGCAAAGATTGCTAAATTCCCTATCAGCCTTTGGAGGAAAGGGGGCGTCCCCGGTTTCCGGTTTTGAGTTGCTTCTTAACTTCTCAGGTAGGGAAAAAAGTAGTTTTCCTTGGACAGCAATGAGAGTGGTGTCAGTCCAGGATCATCCCCCAAAATCAGGAGTGTGGTAGCCCCCCCCCCTTCCCCACTCACCATTTTTTCCCCCGAAGCAAAAACTTTTGCGACCTTCAGCGGAGGCGCGGAAGGACTCAGCTCTGTAGCTCGCAAAAGCCTCTGCCTTCGGATTAAATCGACGGGTCTCAAAAGGGGCTCCCAGACCCCTTTGGATTTTTTCCCTCCACTTGGAAAACCCTGGGAGCAACCTCACTCTTTCCATGCCCCCCCCCCCCGGCTTGGAAGATTGTCCCCCCAGCTGATTTCCCAAGGAGGGTGCGGGGTCTCCGCCCAGGGGCTGTCCAGGTAGGCTCACCTGCGGCTGCAGACGGCGGGATTGGGGATTTGGGCTGGCGCCGCTGGCCGGGACTTGCCCGGAGATCTTGCTAGCAGGAGGCGGAAATTAACTCACTAAACGGCCCTTCGCCCTCCCTCTTTCTCTGCCTTCCCTCCCAGCTGGGTGGAAAAAAAAGAGCCCGAAGTAGGAAGTCATTCTTGCACAGAACAAGCTCCGGAGTTCTTTTTTCAATTTCCTTTAATCGCCTTGGCTCAGAAGTGACCTTTAACCCACACACCCTTTTTGAAAAAAAATGATTGATTGATTTTAAAAAGGGATATAGCCGCCCATCTCACAAGCAAGCGACTCTGGCAGCATACTGAAGAGCTAACAACAATCTTTCAATGCATTAAAAGACATTAAAAAAACAAACTAAAGCAAAGAAGAAGAGACCAAGGGGTGTTAAAAATAAGGGAGCCGCCTTGCTAGTTCACCCGTCCCCTGGGGTCCCCAGGCCTGCTGGCATAACCAGGTCTTGAGGGGCCTCCAGAAGCCCACCTCCCCTCATTCCACAGTGCGGGGCCACAGCAGAAAAGGCCCACCACCCCAGGCCCACCAGATGTAGCAACAGGACCCATAACATCCACTCTGCTGGGAAATCGGGGAGAGGCAGTCCCTCAGATAACCCGGTCCCATGTGAAACTGTCTGCCTCGTGGGTTAAACCAGATAGGAATCACAACCAGATCAGCTAATTCTACTTTACTGTAAAGCTACGTTGACAGAATCTTGCAAGTCTGAAAGGACAAATCTCTCTCCCCCCCCCCCCCCCCGATAACTGAAGGAGGGCCCCTCCTGAGCCTGTTGCCCCACCCATTATGCAGCTGCGGGCTAGGCCCTCTCTTATCTGACTGTTCCCTAGGCAGCATCTCTTCGCCCCATTTCTCAAGGTCTTTCCCACATACCTGATAGAAGATTTTACATATATCGAATTTACAATAGATACAAATATATTTTATATTTAGTATTCATGCATTTTTGAGTAAACTCCGGGAGACGGTGGAGGACAGGAAGGCCTGGCGTGCTATGGTCCATGAGGTCACAAAGAGTCGGACACGACTAAACGACTGAACAACAACAACAACAATTCATGTATTAGAACATTTGCACTTTTATTATGGCTCTGAAACCAAACCATGTTTTATTTCCTTGAAGAGTTTTGTTGGCCTTCTTACCCTTCCTTTCTAACAGGCCTTGATAGATAGCTGTGCCCATAGAAAGATAAGGTGTACATTCCAAGGATAGCTTCTGCAGGGGAAAGGTATTGTTTAATAATGGTCAAGGGGCCCTAGCAAGGACGGAAGGAAGTCCCTTATATGGAGTGATGTTAAGATAGAGTGAAGGAAGGAAATTCCTAATATGGAATGAGGTTAAGGTGAAGTATGGGTAACTGAGTAACGGGTGGTGTTCTAAAGGAGGCGTTGAATGGAATGTATATAATGTGCTGTACGGAATAAAATGCTAACATACCATTACAGACTGTGGCTTGAATCATGTCAACTGGATTTCTATTTTCTCAGTAGAAACGTTTCACTCCTTATCCAAGGAGCTTCTTCAGTCTGAGTAAAGTTAGTAAGGGAATCCTTAAATATGTTTCTAGGGTGGCTGTGTGACCTTGCACCTGGGGCTAGGTCATGGTTATTTTGAGATGTTTATTTCTAAGTCCCTTTATCATCTAAAGGAGGGACTTTAAAGGGACTTAGAAATAAACATCTCAAAATAACCATGACCTAGCCCCAGGTGCAAGGTCACACAGCTACCTAGAAACATATTTAGGATTCCCTTACTAACTTTGCTCAGACTGAAGAAGCTCCTTGGATAAGGAGTGAAACGTTTCTACTGAGAAAATAGAAATCCAGTTGATATGATTCAAGCCACAGACTGTTCCACCTGGATGACTGAGAACCTTCATCGACATAATACCATTACAGAAACTCACCAGTTTGCTGGTCTGTGGCCTGGAGGAAAAGGTCTGCCAAGAGGGCCCCAGCCTGACTTCTGTGAGCAACCTCAAGACCCAGCGGGCATCCGAAGTGGGCAAGATTTGGTGCTCCTTAAGTAGGCTGATCTCAAACTTCTGCAAACTGCTGTCCTTGCAGAGGTGGGATTGGGTGGGGATGATGGGGAAGTGTTGTCCAGCTCCCTGGGCCATGGGGAGGCTTCACAGAGGGGTCAAAAAACGTCAAGAGGGCAAGTACAACTGTGTCATCGGATTCCCACCTTTTGTTAGGTGCATCCCGACTTGCGTGGGTCTTGATTTTTTGACCCCCCTCCCCACGGACACCCCCGGGAGACTGGTTTAGAGGCTTAAGATCCAAGCTAAGATTTTTGGAATGGGCAGGTATACTTTGTGTGACCGTGTTTGCTGTTGATCTCTGTGTCTGGACCGAGACTGTGGTTGAAACCTCGGCTCAGCCCTGCTGCTAGCCTCGGGTCATAACGTGTAATCTCAGTTTAGCCTACAAGGCTTTTATGTGGGTAAAAATGAGGCTGCTCTCTGTAGCAGCCATTGTAGTAAGTTGATGGTTTAAAAATATGCAAGCATGTGCTGTGTTCCTTGCAATCTGAAAGCATACTGTCCAGGAAAACGAAGTGTTTGCAACACGTGCAAATTTGAATGCATGGCCCAGAAACCACCTCTGCTTTTGAAGGAGGTGCATGCTCAACTTGTATTTCTCTGCTTTATCTGGAATCACAGGAAACTATTACTCACAGGGGTAATTAGGACTTCTGCAAAACTCCAGACAGCCCTTAGGTGGCATTGAAGAGTTAGAGTTGCTGCCATCTAGTGGCCATCTCAATGACTGCAGCTATTACAAGGGAGGGATGTGTGCGGGAAGATAGGCTAGCAAAGACTTTTGGTATTTAGTTGTTTAATGTTTTTGGATTATTTACAAGGATTTTCTCATTTGTAGTGGCTTGAGAAGACCAGAATCGTGGAGAGCAGTGTTTCTCAACCTTGGCCACTTTAAGATGTGTGGACTTCAACTCCCAGAATTCATGGGGAATGAATGGGGAATGGCCTTGAAGGACCGGAGGAAGAGCCGCTACCAAGGCAACGGTCAGATAAGAGGGGCCTGAGCCCCGGCCAAGAAGGTAACCTGAGAAAACATCTCAGACAAGCCTCTCTCTAGTTTACAGGGAAACAAAGGGAGGGAGGGGGAGAAGCGCATTCAGACTTGCACGATCCTGTTACTAAAGCTTTTCAATAAAGTAGTCCTGACCTACATGGCATTGGTCTCCCAGTCTGGTCTACCTTGAAGGGCTGACATGAAGCAGCACAAATGACCAATTATTATAGTTTGGACATATTGCATGAAGACTCAGCTTCCTTGAGAAAGCTGAAAAGGGAAGAGAAGAAGGGGAGGACCAGCAGCAAGGGGGATGGGCCCAGTTACAGGGGCAATGGGGGCACCCTTGGGAGACCTGAAGGGCCAGGATGGGGACTGATTGTCATGGAGAAAATCTATCTATGAGGTTGCTAAGAGTCAACACCCACTTGATGGCACATAATCCATCCATCAATCCACCAATCCACCAATCATTAATAGACCTTTCCCAGTCTGGTGCTGTCAGATGGACTTCAACACCCCAATCCATGCTACCTTGGCAAATCCTTTAGGACTGACTGGTTTGACCTCCTTGCAGTCCAAGGGACTCTCAAGAGTCTTCTCCAGCACCACAGCTCGAAAGCATCAATTCTTCGGCACTCAGCCTTCCTTATGGTCCAACTCTCACAGCCATACATGACTACTGGAAAAACCATAGCTTTAACTATATGGACCTTTGTCGGCAAGGTGATGTCTCTGCTTTTTAATATGCTGTCTAGGTTTGCCATAGCTTTCCTCCCAAGGAGCAAGCGTCTTTTAATTTCATGGCTGCAGTCAGCGTCTGCGGTGATCTTGGAGCCCAAGAAAATAAAATCTGTCACTGCTTCCATTTCTTCCCCTTCTATTTGCCAGGAAGTGATGGGACCAGATGCCATGATCTGGGTTTTTTTAATGTTGAGTTTCAAGCCAGCTTTTGCACTCTCCTCTTTCACCCTCATCAAGAGGCTCTTTAGTTCCTCCTCACTTTCTGCCATTAGGGTGGTATCGTCTGCATATCTGAGGTTGTTGATATTTCTCCCGGCAATCTTAACTCCGGCTTGTGATTCATCCAGCCCGGCATTTCTCATGATGTACTCTGCATATAAGTTAAATGAGCAGGGTGATAATATACAGCCTTGTCGTACTCCTTTCCCAATTTTGAACCAGTCGGTTGTTCCATGTCCGGTTCTAACTGTTGCTTCTTGACCCGCATACAGGTTTCTCAGGAGACAGGTAAGGTGGTCTGGTACTCCCATCTCTTTAAGACTTTGCCACAGTTTGTTGTGATCCACACAATCAAAGGCTTTAGCGTAGTCAATGAAGCAGAAGTAGATGTTTTTCTGGAACTCTCTTGCTTTTTCCATGATCCTGCGAATGTTGGCAATCTGATCTCTAGTTCCTCTGCCTCTTCGAAACCCAGCTTGCACTTCTGGTAGTTCTCGGTTCACATACTGCTGAAGCCTAGCTTGTAGGATTTTGAGCATAACCTTGCTAGCATGTTAAATGAGCGCAATTGTACGGTAGTTTGAACATTCTTTGGCATTTGGTTTATTTAAAAAATTATTTCAAATCCGGGCAACTTCACATTAAAGAGGTAAGTTTCATTCTTTATTTTTAGTTTAAGAACACTGTTAATGCATCTAGACAGGCCTTGTTGTTGTTGTTGTTGTTGTTGTTCAGTCGTTTAGTCATGTCCGACTCTTCGTGACCTCATGGACCATAGCACGCCAGGCCTTCCTGTCCTCCACTGTCTCCCGGAGTTTACTCAAATTCATGTTCATTACATCGGTGATGCTATCTAACCATCTCCTCCTCGGCCGTCCCCTTCTCCTTTTGCCTTCAGTCTTTCCCAGCATCAGGGTCTTTTCCAGTGAGTCCTCTCTTCGCATTAGGTGGCCAAAGTATTTGAGCTTCAGCTTCAGCATCTGTCCTTCCAATGAGCAGTCAGGGTTGATTTCCTTTAGGATTGACTGATTTGGCCTCCTTGCAGTCCAAGAGTCTTCTCCAGCACCACAGTTCGAAAGCATCAGTTCTTCGGTGCTCAGCCTTCCTTATGGTCCAACTCTCACAGCCATACATTGCTACTGGAAAAACCATAGCTTTAACTATACAGACCTTCAATCTGAATTGAAGTCCACCCATCTCGCCCGGACCTGATTGGAGAAGCCTGGTTTTATACACCCTCCAGAGCCACATAATCTCTTCTACAGCAAAGGATGATGGAAACCGGCATGCATTTTTTAAAATTTATTTTCCTACAGGATAGGACATAAAAGAAGGAGCAATGGAAAATGCTCAAAGCTTAGCTTCATGGAAATTCAGCTTGACCCCATGCTGAATTTCCTCCCCCGAGAGTTAAATAATGCCACCCCTTCTTTCTCTCATCTTCAAATATCGTCTTCAAGTCCGTCTTTGCCATTAAGCTTTTGACTCAACTGCCCAGCCCTACACCTATTTACAAGCTGATCTCTGCATCAATGAGGACTAGACACTTGGCTATAGGAGGAAATTTAATTCCTTGCTGAGGCGTCAATTCCTTCCTTGAAACTGGGTGCAATGCGTACTGCTCAATTCTATATTATTATAACAACATGCTGGGCTCAAGAGAAATGGGAAAAGAAAGGCAATTGTTTCTCTCTGACATATAGGCATAAATAAACACCAGCCAACCCATCTAGGGACACAGATCCTCACCAGCGCTTCCCCCAACTCTGATTCCTGACTCCTATTCTTGTTGCGGGTCTGAATTGAAGTAGGAATCTAAGAAAAGCTCCTTTGGAAATTAACAAAATCGATCCCCATGCCCCTTGGAAAGAAGATGGCCTCTCCAGCCCCTCCCCAGGGATCTGGGTCACTTTGGGGAGAAGGAAGGATCAGAGCAGATCTCCCTCTCAGCAAGCTTTTAGCCTCCTGGGATCTGTTCCTCATTCTGCAGAGACTGGATTTCCCCAGGGGGAAATCATCTTTTCTTCATCCATTTTTTGGGGGAGAAGGCCCCCAGCATCACTGGGGAGGGGTTGAGGTTGGGGAAAGACATCGCTCCAGGTGGAATGGCTGTAACCTTTTACGGCAACTTGCCAGGACTTTCAGAGGCTTCCGGGGGTGTCCGCAGGGTGGGGTCAAAAAAGTCAAGATGGCGGTCCCGACCGTGCAATCAAAGCTCAGTTGTGGCTGCCAGCTGGACACTTTTGACCCCACCCCATGGACACCCCTGGAGGCTTCGTTCAGACCCCTGGCACGGCCTTTGCCTCCCCTTTCTCCTATTTCTTCTCCTCGGGGGCCCCGTCGGAGCCCGCCAACAGCTCCTTCAAGGCCTCGATTGCCTCCGCGCCCTCTTTTCGGTCCGCTTTGGCCGTCTTTGCCATCCTTTTCGCCCGCTTCGCCGGCACCCTCCCCGGCGGGGACGCCGCGGCATCTTTGCCCGTCTCCTTCGGCTCCTCGATCTCGCTCTCCTCCTGGGGGGTTCCCGTCCCCCCCTGGGCAGCCCCCTGGGGTCGGAAGGGCCCCACGATCCAATTCAGAGGTGTCGTTTGGACCAGGTATTCCGCCAACGTGTCGAGGACCTCCCGGGCTTGGGAGATTTTGTCCTGGCTCTGGGCCAGAAGGCCAGAGGGCAATTCCTGGAAGGACCCGGCGGAAGAGAAGGTGCGGTGCAGCTGGTGGAGGTTACCCCGGGCTCGGTCCACCCTCTCGCGGAGGCTACCGGGGAGCGCTTCGACGCTGGCCACGAGCCGGGTGTAAGCAGGGCCCAGATCGTGGGTGATGGCTCTTAGCATCGCCAAAGTAGCCGACTCCACCTGCAGAGGAAGAATTTCCACGTGGGCATTGCAAAAGGGCCCTCATCACAACAGGACTGAGTCTGATGCATGAACACAACTGTGGATGTGACCTGCAATACACCAGTGTTTTTCAAACTTGGCGACTTTAAGATGGGTGGACTTCAACTTCCAGAATTCCCCAGCCAGCTGGCTGGGGAATTCTGGGAATTGAAGTCCACCCATCTTAAAGTCGCCAAGTTTGAAAAACACTGCAATAAACTATGCTTAAACATGCAATAAACCCTGGCTTAGAGCAGGGATGGGGAACAATGGTATCTCTGGGTTCCCTGAAGCCTCCCAATTTCTCTGCCCCATCTGGGGGTTGGTTTTTCAGGTTTGAGGGGGTTTTTTTCTAATGTTTTGAGTTTGATACTGATGCAAAGTGATACCGTTTGCCCCACAAAGTCTAATAGGTAGTAGGTAGAAACTATTCTGGTCAGTATCTTCTAGAAAGATTGCAGCAGCCATTTTGCGAGTGCACCCACTGCAGCCTCCCGAAATTCCAGTCATAACCTTACTTCAAAAAAGGTTTCCTAATCCATCTTAGAAAATCACGATGTGCGCCACACAGATTAATTGCGTGCCCTATCTAGAGTCCCCTATGTGGGATGAGCGGCTATATACATTTAATGACGTCTACAAAATAAAATAAATAAATATTCTGTGCCTGAGGCTTTCCTTAATGGAATTCCCCAGCATCGATCCTCACAGCTGAATGAAAATATTGCCTGTTTGTTTGGAATTTGTGAAACCTGGAGGTGATTTGGGGGTGGGGTGCGGTCGGGGGACAATTAATATTCCCGTTCTGACTTTGGAAAAAAAGAGAAAAGCATAAAAATATCAGAACGTCCATGATAAATATCATAGTTTTCCGATATTGTTAGGATTAGTTTGCCCCTCAAAATATGTGTGAGTCTAAGGGTTGTTAATTTAGATATTGAATGTATGGAAGGGTACTTGTTTCTGAGCAGGTGCAGAGTTCTCACACCACTGAGGAATGGAACCTAATTTTTGCCTGTGAAGGATCTGGACTATGTTCTACAGCCATGACAAGCCTCAAAGATCTGCGTGGCCTACAATGATGTGTTGGTCCGACTTCCATTGCTATAATACCATCAAAATGATTCTCAGCCCCTCATAAAACATTTTGAAAAGTGACAGGCTTCCTACATTTTGTCAATCAGGGTTTATGGAACAAACCCCAAGTGACTAGGGTTGCACCACCTGACATGAACCATGCTTTACAAGCCAGAATGGCTGGTTTACATATCACACTTAACCCAAACCAAGCAAACTGAGATAGGCTTAGTGTGGCGTCTGAACCCACTTGTGGTTTATGGTAACTTTCATGTCTCATCACTAGAAGTTTCCCTGCAGTGGGTCCTGCACTGATGACTAGATGACCTCTGAGGTAATTTCTAACTCGAGGAGTCTATGGGGTCCCCAACCCCCGGGCCTCAGACCGGTACTGGTCCGTGGCCTGTTAGGAACCGGGCCGCCATGCTGGTCTCTGAACCCCGCCCCCGGTCTACGCGATTGGCTCCTGCCTGCAAACCCCGCCCCCTGATCCGCACAATTGTCTCCCGCCTGCAAACCCCGCCCCCCGGTCTGCGTGATTGGCTCCCGCCTGCAAACCCCGCCCCCTCGGTCCGTGGAAAAATCGTCTTCCATGAAACCAGTCCCTCATGTCAAAAAGGTTAGGTGCATGTTACCCAGAAGCAAAGAATACCTGTTGTGGGGAGTCTTCTCTGGCATCCTGGCCCTCTTCTGGCTGTATCTGGGTCCATTTGAGCAAAATTTGGTTAAGTTTTTGTTGTGCCTCTTGGAACTGACTCCCCGCGCTGCCTTTCAGGTGTTCTACCTGCCAACAGAGCAGAAATTGAAGCAGTTCAGGAAAACAAGGGTTGGTGCAGTAATGTTCAATTTCATACCCCTTGCTTCTGCAATCAGTTTCAGGGTGATGGGTTTAGGTCAGAGCTTTCCAAACTTTTCATGTTGGTGACACACTTTTTAGACATGCATCATTTCGCGACACACCCTTACAGCAGGGCACAAGGCAGGCACTAGGACCTGCGCGGAATCACAGCAGGTTTGGAGGCAGCAGGGCACAAGGCAGGCACTAGGACCTGCGCGGAATCACAGCAGGTTTGGAGGCAGCAAGGCACAAGGCAGGCACTAGGACCTGCGCAGAATCCTGGCAGGGCAGGTTTGGCGGCAGCAGGGCACAAGGCAGGCACTAGGACCTGTGCGGAATCCTGGCAGGGCAGGTTTGGAGGCAGCAAGGCACAAGGCAGGCACTAGGACCTGTGCGGAATCCTGGCAGGGCAGGTTTGGAGGCAGCCAGGCACAAGGCAGGCACTAGGACTTGTGTGGAGTCACAGCAGGTTTGGAGGCAGCCAGGCACAAGGCAGGCACCAGGACCTGCGCAGAATCACAGCAGGTTTGGAGGCAGCAGGGCACAAGGCAGGCACTAGGACCTGCGCGGAATCCTGGCAGGGCTCGGAGGCAGCAGCAGCCGCGACACACCCAGACACTGCAGCCGACACTAACGTGTCCCGACACACAGCTTGGAAAGCTCTGGTTTAGGTTAAAGACAAGAAGGAATTTGCCAAGAGAAATGCAGATTGTGGCTTGGGGGCAGAGGGCAATTCCTAGTCAATCTTGGCTGCTTGCAAACAATTAAGCAAGGTCCACCTGGTAAGTCTTGAGGTGGGTAATCCCTGGTCCGAAAGGTGCCCTAATGTGGAGGGAAAGAGGAATGGCCTTGAAGGACCGGAGGAAGAGCCGCTACCGAGCCGATGGTCAGATAAGAGGGGCTTGAGCCCAGGCCAGGAAAGTAACGTGAGTAAACGTCTCCCTAGTTCACACAAAGATAAAGTGAGGGAGTGGGGGGGGGGGGAGCACACTCAGATTCAGCTACTAGAGCTTTGCAATAAAAGGACTCCTGACCTACATAGCATACAGTAGGTTTCTTAGCCTGGTGTACCTTCTAGGGCCCTAAGGAGTGGAATAAACTTGCTAGAATGGGCGACCCCTTCCACGTGACCCCCTGAAATCCTAAAACTCAGCTTACGGGAGTCTTCACTGTTGCTGCTTTGCAACTGAAGATAAGCTCAAGGGTGACCGACGGGGAATAAAAACGGACCAGGGCAGCCACGATGCATGGAACAGACGGCTGTTTCTCTGAACCCAAGGCAGGCCTACCAGGTTAATCACCAGCTGGAGCTGGGAGAGCATGTCCTGCGTGTTTTCCCGGATGAGATGAAGCCTCTTCAGAGAATGCAGGTGGGCGCGAGAACGGACTTTGCTGGATAGGGACCCCAGGCGGACGAAGTAACTCTGCTTTTCCCGCTGCTCCTGCATCGAAGGCGAGCTGGAGCCTTGCACCTCTGTGGCCAGCTGGGCTGCAGGAAGAACAAAACCGGGTGTGAACAGCGTCCCCCCTCCCAGCCCTGGGGGCCCCCGTATCCGTTCCAGTTTTGCCATTTGCATTTTGGTATTTTACAACAGGTCGATGGCTCCTGTTAATAAATAAATAAATAAGACACCAGATCAGGGGTGCCCAATCACTTCCAAAGTTAGTTCTCCAGAAGTCCTTCATTAGAGAGGCAAAAGGACTTTTGGAGAACTAACTTCGGAAGCTGATCGGGCACCCCTGATCTGGTGTCTTTCTGATTGATTGATTGATTGATTGATTGATTGATTGGATTTATATAGCCACCCACCCCTGGCTATAAAGACTCTGGGCAGCTAGAACATTAAAATAATAAAAGCGTGGGAAAACAGAAAGCCCAGAGCAGCCGAGAACGGGAAATCACACACAGCAATCAATGTAACCAGGAGACGGGCTCCCTCATGCAGATGTGTTGGACCTTAATATGTTGGCTGAGCATTATGAGATCTGAGAAGCACATCTGGAAGAGGCCAGGTTGACAGTGGCTGTTATATACTGTATATGGGATAATTAAAGAAGTCTTCCTCAAGCAAATGCGGGCTGCTTCTCCAGTCATGCATCTGCTCTTACCCAGTTCTTCTTCTGACATGGGAAGGTAATAATCCACCATTTCCTCCGTCTTATCCAACATGGCGTCCACTCCGCTGGCTAAGGCCTGCCTGAAGAGACTTGCCATCTCAACACCTTCCTGGAGAGCCCCAGCGCTCTGCACTTGACGGGCGGTGTTCATGGTGGAAGACACCACCGATCTAGTAAGGTCAACGCTGTCTCGGACAGTCTCTTTGCTCAGGTTGACCACGTCAGCCACCCGGTGGGTGACGAGCTCCTTGGCTTCGTTAGCGCTGTTCAGAGCCGTGTTGACCGTGGAATTCACCACCGACTTGGTCAAGGCGATGCTGTCCTGGACAATGTCCTTGGTCAGGTCAACAGCTTCGGCCACTCTCTGGGTCATGATGCCTTTGGCCCCACTAGCTGCATTGACGGTGGAGGAGACCACCGCTTTGGTCAAGGTGACACCATCTTCAAAGACCTAGAAGAAGGAGGAAGAAGATGAAAGACCAACAGGGAGTAATTCTGGTGGAACCTCAGTAGTAAGAAAGGTCTCTCATCAAAGGCAAAGAGAGAACCATCTATAGGACAGTGTTTCTCAACCTTAGCAGCTTGAAGATGTCTGGACATCAACTCCCAGAATTCCCCAGCCAGAGTTGGAGTCCACACATCTTAAAGTTGCTGAGCTTGAGAAACACTGCTATAGGACCTTGAAATCCCAACCTGTTGGGACTGTTCGACTGGGGCCATTAAGGGTGCCAGTCAGCTAAGAGAACGTGCAAATGAAGTCAGAACTTTTGTGCAAGAACCAGAAATCTGTTGAGTTGAAAAATCCAAGTAAAATCAGAAAGTCACCCTTGAGCCATTGAGTAAGATATATTTCCAAGAATATGGTGGGTTCCGGGGTTCTCTAAACTTGGCGGTTTTCCTGCAGATGTTTCGTTACCAGGCTAGGTAACTTCATCAGTGCAAGGAGGAGTGACGTCTGCTGGTGGTTTATATATCATGAACTCTTTATAGATATTATAATATAAGGTCTTATAAGGTCTTTATAGATAGGAGCTTGCCCTGCCAGTCTTGGTTGCGGTGAGGTTTCTTCCTTGCTGCTTTATCTGATGCAGTTTCCTGATTAACTGGATGTTAATTGCTGGGGAAGATGCGCTCTGCACTGTTTGTTTCCTCCCTTGACTTTCAGTTGTATCTTTTTTTAAATGGTATCTAGAATCCTAGAGTGGGAAGGGACCTCGGAGGTCATCAAGTCCAACCCCTGGACATTGCAGGATCCACTGACTACACCATCCCCAGAGAGTATCCAGGCTCTGTTTGAAAACCTCCAGGGAAGGGGAAGGAACCTCTCCATGCGGCAACCTATTCCACTGATTGGGAGATCTTGCTGTCACGAAGGACTTCCTAATGTCTAATCTGTATCTACATCCTTGAAGTTTCATCCCATTCGTTCTAGTCTTACCCTCTGGAGCAGGGTTTCTCAACCTGGGCCACTTTAAGTTGTGTGGACTTCACCTCTGGATAGGCAAGCATGAAAAAGTCCTCAAGGAAACATACCAACATTAAGCCATAACATTATTTATTTATTTCACGTGTTATGCGAACCTAGCAATCATCTTTTTGATTGAGAGCCAGTTTGGTATAGTGGTTAAGGTGCTGGGCTAGAAACCAGGAGGCTGTGAGTTCTAGTCCCGCCTTAGGCAGGAAAGCCGGCTGGGTGACCTTGGGCCAGTCCCTCTCTCTCAGCCCTAGGAAGGAGCCAATGGCAAACCAGGAGACGGAGAGTTCTAGTCCCGCCTGAGGCATGAAAGCCGGCTGGGTGACCTTGGGCCAGTCCCTCTCTCTCAGCCCTAGGAAGGAGCCAATGGCAAACCAGGAGACTGAGATTTCTAGTCCCGCCTTAGGCGTGAAAGCCGGCTGGGTGACCTTGGGCCAGTCCCTCTCTCTCAGCCCTAGGAAGGAGCCAATGGCAAACCAGGAGACGGAGAGTTCTAGTCCCGCCTTAGGCGTGAAAGCCGGCTGGGTGACCTTGGGCCAGTCCCTCTCTCTCAGCCCTAGGAAGGAGTCAATGGCAAACCAGGAGACGGAGAGTTCTAGTCCCGCCTGAGGCATGAAAGCCAGTTGGGTGACCTTGGGCCAGTCACTCACTCTCAGCCCAACTCACCCCCACAGGGTTGCTGTTGTGGGGAAAATAGGAGGAGGAAGGTATGCTTCGCTGCCTTGAATTATTTATAAAAATAATAAAGGCAGGATAAAAATTAAATAAATAAATAAATAAATAAATAAATAAATAAATAAATACTTTGGGGGATTAATGTGTTGTGTGAACTCTGCCAATGTGTGTTACCTGGTAGGTTGGTTGATGAAGGATTGGCAGTTTTTTCTCTAGCTTATCCAACCCCTTGCAAGCATATTCATTCACAGTTGCAACTAGGAAGAAAAAACAGTTTTAAAGCTTTTGGCTTTAAGTCAAATTCATCTCACACTTCATTTCAGTCTGAAACAGTTTTATTTTTTCAGTTAAAAAGAAAGCCATATATCTAATTGATTATGATTTATTTCAATTATTTAGATCAGTGCTTTCCAAACTGCCGCCGTTGGCGACACACCAGCGGTGGCAGCGGCGGCGGGGCGGCGGGGTGTGCAGCAGCAGCAGCGGTGGTGGCATGCACGGCAGCGGCCTCGCTAAAACAAACAAATAAATAAATAAAATAAATAAAACGCGGAAGCGCTGATGGCACACCGCTGCCGCCGCCACCGTGCACACCGCCACCGCTGCGCGTGCCCCCGCATCACCACTTCGCAACACACTAAACTGTGTGTCGCGACACACAGTTTGGAAAGCTATGATTTAGATCTTCCATTTCAGCATGACTCCTGGGCAAAGATCTAAAATTGTACAATGCCTGTTTGGCTGAAAACATTCTCTTCTAAAAAAGAAAAGTGTAGATCTGTCTACAGCATTTGGTTTATTTGCAAAATAGTAATTAAAAAGAGAAAAGACCTGAGAGGTGAGTTCAGGTTTCTGAAAGGGGTGTTTTAGCGGTTTGCAAACAAGGTTTTTGTCGAAGAGTTTCAGGTTTGGGCTGGGTATTTTATAGAATTGCACAGACACCGGGCGCTTTTGCTTTTTGCTCCAGAAAGCAGAGGGTTCTGCGCACTCACTTAGATAATGCATTCAGCACACTTTGGGTGCCAAACTTATTGTGGGAGGGAAACCCAACCAAGTTAAACTGCAAAGCAGGAGAGAGGGGGGAAAGATGTGAAGGTCCGAAGCGTTCTCTTCAGAAGCAGGAGACAGAGGCCTGGATAGGAGGCAACACAGGGTTTGCAGAGAAATATTTCCGCCATGAGGACTAGAAAATTGACGGCAGTCAGACTGTTTCGCGTGCCCCTTTCGCCTTCACCCACCTCACCTGTAAAGGGCGGGCAGCCTTTTTGTACTCACTCTGCGGTTCAAAATGGGTGAGAAGAGGCTGGGCCCCGCCTCGGGCACTGCCCACAGCCACGGCGGCCACCATCTCTGCGATGTTGCAGGCGGTGTTGACGCAGGGAAAGGTCTCTCTGGCATGGTGGTACAAGGAGGTCCAGACGCCGTACGCAGAGCTGATCAGGGGCAGGTTGGTGACCCTCGTCACAACGTTCTAGAGGAAGGCAAGGAAGTTGATCTCAGCTGGATCACGGTCCAGAGGCCTGCGGCTCCCAAGGTCACTTCTCGGTTGCGCGGACTACACCTCCCATCACCACTGTTTTCTGCCCTTTGTGGCTGGGGCTGATGGACGTTCTCTAACATCTGAGGATCCCCCATGTGCTCCTGCTAAGCCCTCTGACATTGTTTGTAATTCAGGCTAAAAGGGGAATTTGACTGACACAACGGGCTCTGTACTATGATGCACATTGGCATGAACCCAACCAGCTGCGGTTATGTTTGGGGCTAAGGCCAAAAAAAAGTTCATTTGGACACAACTAAGGGCATGGTGGATTATTATAATTATTATAATAATAATAAAAATATTATAATTATAATTATGATAATTAGAAGGGGCGTGGTGGCTCAGTGGGTAAGACGCTAGGCTTGTCGATCGCTAGTTCGGAGGTTCGAGACCCTAGCCCCGCATGACGGAGTGAGCTCCCGCACTCACCCCAGCTCTTGCCAACCTAGCAAGTCGAAAGCATGCAAATGCAAGTAGATGAATAGGTACCACTTCGGTGGGTAGATACCAGCGTTCCACGCACGTCACGCAGCCACATGACCGTGGAAGCATCTTCGGAGAACGCTGGCTCTTCGGCTAACAAACGGAGATGAGCACCGGCCCCTAGAGTCAGACACGACTGCACAAATGTGCGGGGGGAACCTTTACCTTTTTAAGGGCATTAGAAAAACCAAGCCGTTTTTGTATGGAAAAGCCATCACATCCCAGGCACTGAGCATTGTTTGTTTGTTTGTTTGTTTATCATATTTATATCCCATCCATCTCCCTCACAAGGAGGGACCCTGGGTGGATTAAACCTCAAAGTAATTGTGAAATTCAGCTTGTAATTTTGTACATTGGAAATGTTCTTTTTGCATTTAAAATAAATGGTTTAATTGTTCTACTCTCAATAAGTGGAAGGACTTTCTGGGACAATATTTGGGGCATTCGTTTTTGAGAAATCCAAATAACTTTAATATAGGCGTTTGCATCAATGAATTGCAATGAGGACAAGCTTCATGGTCACATGGTTGCATTTCAGGCACTTGGCAACTGGCTCGCATTTACAACCGGTTGCAGTGTCCCACGGTCACGTGATCGTGTTTTGCGACATTTTCGCCATTTTCTGGCAAAAACTGCCCATTGGGGAAGCTGGATTCGCTTAATGGCCGCCGTAAAAATGGCTGTAAAATCAGGTCCAGTCATGTGGTGACTCGACTTATGATGGAAATTCCGGTCCCAATTGTGATCATAAGTCGAGGACTACCTATACTGAGCGTGGTGGCTCAGTGGATAAGACGCCAGGCTTGTCGATCGGAAGATCGCAAGTTCGGAGGTTCGAATCCCTAGCCCCGCATGACGGAGTGAGCTCCCGCACTCGCCCCAGCACTTGCCAACCTAGCAATTCGAAAGCATGCAAATGCAAGTAGGTACCACTTCGGTGGGTAGGTAACTGATGGGATATACGCTGGCTTAAAGGGGAAAAACTCGAGGCTTGAGAATAAACAGACAAGAATGCAGCTTGTAGGGCTAACAGTGTTTACTGGTAGCATAAGGCAATAATGTATATACAATCACATTATCGCAAAAATGTTAGTTGAATACACAGTACATGGTACAGCATTGCAAAAGGAAAAACAAAAACTAACTTATAAGCAGAGTTCCGTGTATTGATCCCAGGGCCAGAGCTCACGCCATGCATAGCCTCCCATAGCTATGCACTGCTCAGTCCTCAAAAGTAGAATACACATGAAGAACTACATGGCTAAAAGACACTAGAAATCAAGAAGCATAGAACACCATTTTGCATGGTTGTATATTCAGTTCTTCTAGCTTTCTGATTGGCTGGAAGTTAGCTGTGACACACACTAGGCCCAAAGCATTAGGCCTAAAGCACATAGCATGACCTGCTATTGGGTGGCAGTGCTGCATCTAAGCACTGAGTTCCCCCCCTCCTTGCTCTCACAGGGCAAGGCTTCCCACAGAGGAAATCAGGAGGATTTGTTCTCATGGGAAGATCCCATTGCTTGTATGGGCACTAGTCATAACAATACACACGTGACCGTTGTTATCTTGCACCTGCACTTCACGTCACCATGAGAAGCCTTTGCTTTGTAGAGGATGCAATTTGCCAAAACACTTTTGCTTTGTAGAGAAACCCAATTTGATAATTTCATACGAGAAATCTGACAGTAGCAGCGTTCCGCGTGCATCATGCGGCCACATGACCGTGGAAGCATCTTCGGACAAGGCTGGCTCTTCGGCTAACAAACGGAGATGAGCACCGGCCCCTAGAGTCGGATACGACTGCACAAATGTGCGGGGGGAACCTTTACCTTTACCTATACTGATCCCATCATCCTCTGCTGGATCACAAAGATCATGCTGACTGGGAATGTTTCCAACACTGTTGGAGGCCACCAAGTTGGAGAAGGCATGGCTGGAAGAGAGCAGCTACAGTGTCTGCAGTCATGCACACAACCACCACCAATGGTCTCCCCAAACACCCAACATTATTCATGGAAGCTATCATCTTCTGAAAGAAGAGCTGCAGAAACTGACCTCAGTCTTTGAAGCATCGTGGTTCTCCCCTTTATTAGCCATGAGGAAGTCAGGTCAAGCTGTAAGAGAACCCAAATCATAGTTTACCATAAATCAAACCATCCATCCATAGATGTGGCACTGTTTGCTTTGCAGGGAGACGCAACATCATAGACAGTGCAGGAAAGGCGTAAGAACGTAAATTCTTATTATGGTTGGTCGCACAGTCAGCCAGATGTTTAGCCTGGATCTGGCATTTTTGTCCACCTATCGAGTCCTTCCCAAGGACCTGGGATAGGCCGACGTTGTTGTTTCATGATATTAAAGGTATCATCGCAGGATGTCACCCGTTCCAAGTAAAGCTGCCTTTTGCAATTGACTGATGGTGATTTTGCCAATGCTGATGGAGTTCAATTATTATTATTATTATTATTATTATTATTATTATTATTATTATTATTATTTAAATGTATATGCCACCTGACTGCCAGCTCCTCTGTGCAGCCCATCATGGCTTTGGTCAATCAAGGGCTTCCTATAACACTCAATAATATAGAGAAAGTCGTGACTGGAAACCCCTTACGGACTTTTTGCTGAAAAAAGAAAAAAAATGAACTTGTGATTTATGGGTTTGATGATTAGAAAGGGTAGACTATGGGAAGAAGGAAATTATGCTGTAACCTTAGAGCAGTGTTTCTCAACCTTGGCGACTTTAAGATGGGTGGACTGCAACTCCCAGAATTCCCCAGCCAGCATGGCTGGCTGGGGAATTCTGGGAGTTGAAGTCCACCCATCTTAAAGTCGCCAAGGTTGAGAAACACTGGTCTAGACAGTAACTTTACTTTCCTACAGATCTTTGGGGCGCAGAAGGAAAGTTGGACTTTTTAATCAACTGCAGTTCACACCAATGCTGGTAACCAATGCTTGGCAACCCCAGAGAATGCAGAGAGCCGTCCTTCTCTGGTTTCCAGATCATATTTTAAGAAACTTTGCCCTGGTCCTTTCAGTGCTGGAAAACAGTTGCTTCTTCGGCTTCATTAAGGGTCCCACCCTGACATCTTCTGGGAAAAAAACCCACACACAACCCACAGCGCTTCTCCACTTCTTTGTGGGGAGCCAACGGCAGATGACCCGCGGCAGGGTGTAACCGGAGATGAACCTCAGGCATGTGAGAAGTTGTGCATATGCTTGGGAATAGATCCTGCCTGCAATCGATGCATTCCAGGCCTTCAGACAGGTGGTACCCAACCCAGGAAGTCAAGATGTTCAGATAGCCAGGTGCTGTGAAGGCAGGGTGGGGACCGCAATCTGGGTGCGCTCAACCCAGCTGGCCGCAGTGAGCGCTGGGTGGCGTGCAAAACCACTCGTGAGGATTAGGAGCTGGCATTGCACATTTCAGAAACTGACCACAGGGAGAAGGAGGGAGAGAGAATGCAGAGGGGAAACCTGTTTGGCAAGGTGTTTGTGCTCCGTGTCACAAGGCAGCAGTCACCCCGTTTATTTTCATCCAGGACAGCGAATCAAAGTGGGAGGCAAATCATCTCCACTGAGAAAATTCTGCTTCTCTTCTCATCCTCAACGGCCGCCAGGTAGAACATTTGCTTGGAAACGGACTTGCCATCAAGCCCAGGGTGTGAAACACTCCTGGCTATGGTGTGACTGTTTCCCCCCTTCTGCAGCTGAGTTTGGGGATTATTTTTTTCACCTCCGCTCAGAGGGCATGGCCGTTTTTCAATCTGGACATGGGTAGCAATGTGTCTACGTTGCATTCCAGCTAGAAGGCCTGGAAATATCTCCTTAAAGTTTCCCTCGATCCCAGCTCAACTCCTGCTGTCTTCATGGACACTTCCTTGTTGTTTCCTGCTATCGTCTTCTTCTGGAAGGGTCTCCTTCAGCTTCTCAGCAGAGTCTCCAACCATAAGATTTCCTGGTGATCTCCCGTCCAAGAACTAACCAGTTTCTGTGTCCAGACAAGACTGACAAGATGCTACCACCTGTTTTGGGTGAACGGTGGCTCCTAAGCCTGGCTCAGACTGGAAGGGGTTCAGGAGATCTGCCAATCCAGATTCCCCCGGACCTAGTTTAGGCTGTTCTTCCCCAGTCTAGTATCTTCCAGATGTGTTGTGACTGATAGATTGATTAGGTGGTATCAAGTTGGTGCCAACTCCTAGCAACCACATAGATAGAACTTCTCCAGCAGGATATACCCCAACCTGGCCCTTCAGATCTTCCAACGGTAATTGAGTCCATCTACCTTGCTGCTGGTCACCCTCTTCTTCTCTTTCCTTCCATCTTTCCCACCATTATAAAATTCTCAAGAGAGGTAGGTCTTTGCATTGATTGATTGTGCCATCAAGTCAGTGTTGAGTCTTAGTGACCACATAGACAGGTTTATTTCCAGGACAGTCTCACCCTTCAGGTCTTCCAATGGCGCACCCATCACTGCTGTAATCAAGTCCACCCACCTTTCTCTTGGTCATCGTCTTCTTCTTTTCTTCCCCAGCTCTATGGATTTCTCAAGGGAGCTGGGTCTTGGCATAATGAGTCCAAAATAAGATAGCTTAAGCCTGGTCATTGTGCCTTGAGTGAGAAGTCTGGATTGATTTGTTCTATGATCCATTTCTTTGTTTTACCTAAACCGGGGAATCCTCAGGCTGCAGAGATTTTGCTGTGGGATCTGTAGTGTTTCCAACTTCTGATTGGAAATTCCGGGAGCTGCGGTATCAGCCCACGTTTTGGGAAAACACTGAACCATAAAGGTCAACAGACTGTCTCCTTGTGACCTTTCAGCCTTCCCCAAGCCACACCATCTCTTAGCCAGCATTGGAAAAATGTTCTGAGTCCATCTTTCCCTCTTCTTTCTCTTGGCTAATATGATCATGGAAGGGATTGCGCAAGAAAGGGTGTCACAAGATGACCGAGAGCAACCTTGCAGGTTGGTGCGTGGGGTTGCTCAACGTGACAGAAGTTGTGGGTGGATGTTTGGAAAACGTCTTCCTTCCCAAGAAATACCAGGTCCTTGCTACAAGAACAATGCCTTGTCCTGGTCCCACGTCCAAAACTCTCACACACAGAGACTGTAAACCATGATCTGCAAATCCAGCAGGGCAGTAAGGCAAAAGTACTCTGAGGTTGCTTATCCATAGCAGGTAACCACTGAAAGTAGACTGCTCCTATACATGGAGGATTTTATTCAATAATACTCATAAATACTCTTTACTTTACATTTTCAGTCAGACAAATGGTCCGCCTAGACCTCTTCTTAGCCAGGTGCTTTGGTGAAGTCCATCAGAAGAAGCTGGAAGCAAGAACTTGACCTTCCTGGGTTATTTATCTTCAGTAATTAATAATCCAAGATAGACTATCCCTGGGCATGGAAGTGCCATGTTGCTGTCACAACTAGAGACTTGCATAAGCAAAAGTTGCTAGATCAGAGCAAAGACCTTTGTAGTTCAGGAGGCCAAACAAATGCATTTGAACCCCCACACACACACACACGTTGCAAAAGGTTGCAGCCCTCCTGTACTGTTCGTCTCACACAGCTCAGTGTTTTTCTGAGTGTCAGCTTCTGAAAAATCCCCTTGTACCAAGTCAAATAAACATGATAAAATGCTAACAAAGCATAATAATATTGATTTGTTTCTATTACAGTAGTCATTAACTTATCTTGTTAGCTAATACAGTATATTATATTCCAGTGTTTCTCAACCTTGGCAACTTTAAGATATGTGGACTTCAACTCCCAGAATCCCCCGGCTGTCCACATATCTTAAAAATGCCAAGGTTGAGAAACACTGCTATATTCACTCTATATAATATATATTATCTCAATATATTAATAATAATCCAATCCAATCCAATCTATATACTACTAAAACTCTCGTGTCTGTTTGTACTTTGTAACCTTTAACTGGGCGAAACGGGGCATCGTAGGGCAACCGTTTTTGAACCCAGGTACCTCGAATGGGCTAACTTACAGAATGTATCCAAAATCCAGGACCCATGACTCCTGTGGAATTGAAATTTGGCAAATTTTATAAAACATTTTATGACATAAAAAGTATCATAAAACATTTGATGACATAATACAAAATGTCATACAACATTTCCTGTGGTCAATTCCTGATGTTTGATTGTGCTATACAGTTCAACATGGGCTATTTTCAAGGCAGATACATCTCTGCCTGAATTTTTAAGAACTTTTCCCGTACATTAGAAGCTCTGCCATTGTTGAATGCATTGAGGAATCTGGTAAGGAAATATATATCTCTGAAACGATGACCCAACAGGTTATGGGTTGTCTAGTGTAATATAATATTCGCACTGAAGATGTTGCCTAGCCTGGCAATGAAACGTCTGCAAGAAAACAACAAGACTCAGAGAGCACCAAGGACTCCACAGTTCAACCCTGAGCTACAAATATTCTCTTCAATTGGTAATATAATATGTTACAGCATATTCTGGGTTTGTATTTATAAATGAAAGCTACAGTGCTTAAATCCTTTTTAGTTGATTTCCCTGCTTAATTTAGTGGCACTTACCTTAATTTTTTGTTTCATCTTTTAAGTTTCCTCTTAGATTATTCTGACTTAGGAATTTATTTTACACTTCTCTAACCACTGTATCAACATACATAGAAACCCCCTTCACCATAGAGAGCATCTATGGCTCAACAGTCTTCATAGCCATCAGATCCCACAGACTCCACGTCATCACTGGAACTACATTTTAAATAGTCTTAATGTTATTAGTCTTAATGTTTCTATCCCAATACTTTTCTTTAGTTAACATTCCTTGTATGTACCCTCTTTATTAATTTTAATCCTACTAGTCTAGCCTACACATCTATAGTTCTATGTCCGAGATGATGTGCTTTGTGCTGGTTAATTATTGTGATAACGATTAATGATGATGATGATGATGATGGTAAATCTAGATAAGTAATAACTAGTAACTTATCTGTGTTTTCTATCTTCCAGCCCATCGCAAAGCTAATCAGGCAATTGTCTAAGGTTCAAAGTACAGCTTATTTATTTTATTTATTTATCACATTTATATCACCGCCCATCTCCCCCACAAGGAGGGATCCTGGGCGGTTATCCTCCAACATTTCTTCAACCATCCCACCAGGGGGGTTTAATTAGTATTAAGAGAATTTGTATTATACAGGTTGTCCTCGCTTAACAACCAGAACTGAGACTGGAATTTCAGTTGCTAAGCGAAACGGTCATTAAGCGAATTGACCCGGTTTTATGACCTTTTTTGTGGCAGTTGTTAAGCGAATCACCCTAGGTGTTAAGCAAGCCACGTGGTCGTTAAGCGAATCACACAGTTCCCCATTGCTTTTGCTTGCCAGAAGCCAGCCGGGAAGGTCAAAAATGGCGATCACGTGACCACGGGACGCTGTGACGGTCATAAATGCGAACCGGTTGCCAAGTGCCCAAATCGTGATCACGTGACTGGGACGCTGCGACGGTCGTAAGTGTGAGTACTGGTTGTAAGTCAGTTTTTTCAGCACTGTCGTAAGTACGAACTGTCACTAAATGAATGGTTGTTAAGTGAGGACTACCTGTATACCCTTTGAGTAAACTATGTGTGCCTTTTATTTCTACCTCATTCAGCTTCTGGAAGGTGGCATAGCAGCTTCCATAGCAGGAAAACAAGTGATGATCAAGTACCAGTCTCAAGAGACGCCATCCTGGCAGAGAAATCTGATCATAGTTCAAGCCTTTCCATCATCAGGTTTTAAAAAGATTAGGAATTAGGTGCTGGGGCAGGTCTTTCAGCCATCAGTCTGATGGCTCCAGATCTGCAGCAGCCAAGTCCAACCCCGGCCAACTCCAGACACCCTTGTCAGAACCTTCAACAAAGGGAGTTTGCTATTTCAGGAGCTCTGTCCTGCAGAGTTAGCATCATCAGGAAAAACAACTTTGGCTAATCCATAATCAAAAATCTCCTTTCCTCTCCTTGCAAGGTGGGACATTGGGATCTTCTGCCCCAAGCAACAGAAAACAAATTTGATCATCTTCACAGACAAATATTGTGTCCAGCGGTGTCTGCAAGGTTTGGCCCAAGAAATCAAGATGCGGGCCTTCTTCTTTAGTGCAAATCGTCCTCTGTGTGCGTTGCACCGTCACGGCCACCATCTTGACTTTTTGGACCAAACCCTGCAGACACCCCTGGTTGTGTTGGACTCTCTGCAGTTCTCTTTGTTTGACTACATTCACACAAGCTAAACTTAGTTAGTTGAACCTTGGCTCCTTCGTTTACGGCTCAGTGTTTGCTTACAGGTAGTCCTCGCTTAACGACCATTCGTTTAACGACAGTCCAAAGTTATGGCAGCCTCGGAAAAAGTGCTTTATGACCTGTACTCACACTTACGACTGTCGCAAAACGTCGCACCACCCCTGCAGTCACATGATCGCAATTTGGGCACTTGGCAGCCGGCTCACATTTCCGACCCGTTGCAGCAACCTGCGGTCACGTGATCGCCATTTGCAAACTTTTTTACTAGTTTCCGGCAAAAAAAATCCATTGGGGAAGCTGGATTCGCTTAAAGACCGTCGTAAAAATGGTCCTATAATCAGGTCTGGTCATCTGGTGACTCACTTAACGACCGCACTGCTTAACAACCAGTTTTCTGGTCCCTATTGTAGTCGTTAGGTGAGGACTACCTGTATTTATTTACCAAATTTGTATGCTGCTGTAATCACCAACAGACTCTTGATTAAGCAAGTTAGGGTTATGTAACCAGGTTAAGCAAGTTATAGAGACATATGATCTCCCTATTTCTCACTTTCACTCCTTGCAAGTAGGGTTGGCACCTTTTCTTTCTCTTTTAAAAGTTGTACAAGGATGTAGTGGCCTGCGAGAACGACCTTGGGAGACAGGAGGAAGAGCCGCAGACTGGACAACCGTCATACAAAAGGTCTCTCAGCCCACAGAAGGAAAAGGGGCGTGGGAAGCGTTTCAGAAGGGACCCTCCCGAGTTTTCCGGAGAGTAAAAGGAGGGGAGGGGAGAAACGCTTTCACTCTTGCAAGATTCTGTTAACGTAACCGTAAAGTAAAGGTAGTCTTAGTACCCATGGTTGGTGCTTCTTGTCTGGACTACCTCGAAGGGCTGGCAAAGGAGGAGAGAGGCAAAATTACAGCTGTGTCCTGCCTCTTGTCTTCATCCCTCTACGCTGGGAAGCTACAGACGGGATTCAGGGGAAATGCCCAGTGTTGAGAAGTCCTGGGCTCCCCAAACTCTTCAGCTCATCGACCCCTTCATGAAGTTTCAGATTGTTCGTTGACCCCCAAACATTTATTATAGGAAAATAATATAAGAAATACTACTTTAACTAATAGTACTACAAACAACAACAACAACATCGACCCCTTAGATCGTCCCATCAACCCTTGGGGGTCAATATGGACCACTTTGGAGAACTCTCCTGTAAGGAAAGGAGGAGCAAAAAACAGGACAGGTCCACTGGTGATACTTTTAAGTGTTTAAAATATATGTATATGAAATCAAAAAAGAAAAAGAGACTGTAGGGACTTTCCGAGCTGCAGGACCCTTGATCTGCTCCTGAAGAGTCTAACCGTCATAGCCCCGTTCCTCAAAATGCCGTTTCGCCCTCTCCCTCTCAGGCTAAACAATTCTAGTGTCCTAGTAGAAGCCAAGTTGGAGAGACTGTCTTGGCTTCTACTTGTTCAGCGCTCAACCAAGTTCAGAGAGTACCAAGGACTCCACAGTTCAACCCTGAGCTACAGAGATCCTCTTCTCTTGAGACTATCTTTGGTCTAAGTCGACACACCCCTTGTAATCTTAGCTGCCCTTTTCGGAACATGGTGCATCTATCTATCGGACAATATCCAAGACCTAATTTTGGCAAGGTCATCAAAAAGGTCATTTTCCTCCACCATCTCCATTAAACCATTTCTGGAACTCTAGCCTGCAAAAGTTGCTGAAACTTTATAGGCAGGCAGGAAAACCCAGCCAGAACCAGCCCGATCCCATCCCATTTTACCTGGTCTCGTCAACGGATGATGGTTGATCCAGCTTGTTGATGGAATCCTGGGCAAGTGTGCCTTGTTTACATGGGGAATTTTTAAGCCTATGAGGAGTAGGCGAAGCGAAGCCAGGCTGAGGAGTTATCTTTCTCTGCCTTGCCCAATCAGGGATCGGCGCAGGGGTGGAGGTTGTGAAAACTCAGGTAGAGCAACCTGAAATTTCCAGCCTACACCAACATGCTGCAGATTTCTGGAAGTAGGTCAAAGTAGGTCCTCTTAGGAACCAGCAGGGGGAGTGAAGGCAGAAATTCTAGACCAGCCTTTCTCAACCTCAGCAACTTGAAGAGGTGTGGACTCCAACTCCCAGAATTCCCCAGCCAGCCATGCTGGCTGGGGAATTCTGGGAGTTGAAGTCCACACCTCTTCAAGCTGCCGAGGTTGAAAAACACTGCTCCAGATTAAAAATACAACCTTGCATAGAATAGCAGGAGCATTCTTGGGATAAAACAGGGCTTGGTTGCGTTCTGTGATAGTGGTCCAAATGTCCCAAAATGGACCGATACGGTCCTTCCCATGAGCAGGAAATACTGCACGTTCATTGGTGTAACTAAGGCTGGTGAACAAGTCTCCAATTTTTCTATCTGATTAAAAAGAGTTACTTGCAAGCCTTATTGACCTAAGTTATGATGGGCTGCAAAAATCAGTATCTCTGGGCCATTTGAGTGACAATGTCCTTTTCTTTTCTCCTACCTCTGATTTCTTCAGCTTACTATTTCTTACTCTTTTTCGCACTTTGTATCATGTTGCTTACTCCAAAAGGGAACTGTGTGATGTATGTATACAGGTAGTCCTCGCTCAACGACCGTTTGTTTAACAGCGGCCCAAAGTTACGACGGGCTCAGAAAAAGTGCTTTACGACCTGTATTCACACTTGCGATCGTCACAAAAAGTCGCACCACCCCAGTTACATGATCGCAATTTGGGCACTTGGCAGCCGGCTCACATGTACAACCAGTTGCAGCATCCTGCGGTCATGTGATCGCGATTTGTGAGCTTTTTTGCCAGTTTCCAGCAAAAAAGGTCCATTAGGGAAGTTGGATTTGCTTAATGACCATCGTAAAAATGGTCCTAAAATCGGATCCGGTCATGTGGTGACTCACTTAATGACCGCACTGCTTAACCAATTTTCTGGGCCCTATTGTGGTCATTAAGTGAGGATTACCTGTATTCTTGGCGATCACTCGTAGCCGAGTAAGATTGTCTTCCAAGGGTAAAATCTTAACAGTGGATCCGTAAGTGGTTGTAAAGGCCAATTCTGGATCCGCACAACCTCCCACAATGCGGGCATAGGTTTCCGGGTGGGAGACGGTCATGATGAGGGTTTGCTTGACGTGCCTTCCTCTTAGCTCGTTTCTCCCTTTCGCCCTGTACTTGTGCTTCTTCAAAGTCCATAGCGCCTTTTACCTGTATATGTACTGTATGTTAAAAAAAATGAGGTGAGAAACTATATAAAACCAAGCCAAATGAAAAGTGAGTTTTGAAAATGGAAACGTAAACAGAACTTTTAATTAATCAGGATTCCTCCCACGTTCGGGGATGGAGAACTTGATCCATTTGGAAAACTATATGAACATATTTGGATAAAAAGGAGGGGTGGGGGGAGAGGGAAGTGCCGCCTTCCCTCATTTATTCTGGAAAGTTTGTGGCTTCGTTTCTTACAACGATGGGGATCTTGGCCCCCACCGTGTTGAGGCACCAGGGGAACAGGACCGTTCCCGTCAGCTCGTAGCCGATCTCCATGATGTCATCAGATTTGTGGTTGCTGGTGACTGGCATCACTTTGGGCAAGCAGAGGGTGCTGCGAATCTTGGCGAACTCGCAGGGCCCTCTTTCGACGTTCGTCTCCAGGCGCATCATTTCTTCGCGTTGCTCCAACGTCCGCCGCTCGGCCCGGAAGTTGAAAGCTTTGTACAGGACCACCGACTGGAGGGTGAAGACCACCTTCCGGATGGACTTCCCCGTCGGGTTGGTGATTTCTGTCGTGAAGACGATGTTGTCACCCGGAGTGTAGGTGCTTTTGCTCAGCGACATGGACAAGGTGATGGGGGCACTCCGGATGCAACAGTTGTAAGCCAGGACCTCCTGGACTTCGACCACCAAGGGGTACTGAAAGGTGGGAAGGAGAGAACACACGTTGAAGGAGGCTTATGAGATCTGGACGAGAATAAGGTTAGAGGGGTTGAAGTACCACCTGCAGTCATCACGTGGTCCGAGTTATAGTTTGATACCTCTGAAGGACCCAGCTTGGGAAGGATTGACCAAGACCTGCACAGGGAGGGTTCATCTCTGGCAATTCAGCCATGAACATCATTAGTATGTATATTGATGTATATACTGTATATTGATGTTTTATATTTTATATTTTATTTTAACTATTTTATTGTAAACCGCCCAGAGTTCCTCATTGGGGGAGATGGGCGGTTATATAAATTAAATTAAATAATAAATAATAAATAATTAGGTGGCCTTCAGGCAATTCTCTTCTTTCCTACCTCACAGGCACGTTTGCAGCAGGGTTTCTCAACCAGGGTTCCGTGGCATCCTAGGGTTCCGCGAGAGGTCACTAGGGGTTCCCTGGGAGATCATGATTTATTTACAAAACTTTTCAAATCCAGGCAACTTCACATGAAAGAGGTAAGTTTCATTCTTTATTTTTAGTTTAAGAACGCTGTTCATGCATCTATACAGGCCTACCCATGAAACGAATAGAATAATTTTGTAGCTTCTGGCCTATATTTGAGCCGGAACGTGCAGGGGTCCCCCGAAGCCTGAAAAATATTTCAAGGGTTCCTCCAGGGTCAAAAGGTTGAGAAAGGCTGGTTTGGAGGATATAATGGGAAGTGAGAAAGCGAAACCATGTACGTTCCTTAAGGCAGGGGTTTTAACCTGGGGTCCACAAAGCCCCATTGGAGACCATGAATAGATTTCAGGGGATCTGTGAACTTGGATGGGGGGAAAAAATTACAACTTTACTGAAATTTTCCCAGTCTAAGAAATTTGCCTCTAACTGAAATTCAGTTTCCCTTGTTGCAGATTTAATGGATTAATAAAGAAGTGCATATATTTTACATATTTGTTACTTTATGATATTTTCGTAATTGTGTTTGAACGTAATTGGTTTCCTTTGTAATACAGCCTAGATGTATTTTGTTTTATGCACTGAAATGCATTTTTTTGAGGAGGTTTAACCAGGGGTCCTTGGCACAGAAAGGTTACGACCATCCGCCTTAAACTTTTTGAAATGATGCACATAAAAAGGGGGCAGGGCTGCAGTCATGAGGTTGTGGCCACCATCTTGACTTTTCTGACACACATTTGGCCCCTGTGGATGCCTCTGCAGGATATAGATGTAATAAATATATACATAAATACAGAAGAATAAGGAATTGCAGAAGTGTCTTCAGGATATGGTCAAACAGGCCAAGTATTGATCGTACCATGGTGAATGCCATGTTGACTTTTTTTACTGCTTCATATGGACACCCTTGAGAAATTGCTTTCCAGTGGATCAGGCTTTTTGCCTATTTAGCCACCAAGAATGTTGTTAGTAGGCTGACCATATGTCCCGTTTTGAATGGGACAGTCCCGTTTTTTTAGCATTTTTCAACCGTCCCGTCATTTTGATAAAAATCTCAATTTTGTCCCGTTTTTTAAACCCGGTGGGAATGGCACGGAAGGAGGATCCGAGCCGGAGCTGCCGATTGGAGGCAGCCCGGAAGAGGAAGCCCTCCCGCCTATCAGCGCACGGCAAAGGAAGGCGGAGAGGCAGAGAGGAGGACGATTGGCCAGGTGGGAGGCAATCGTGCGGATCAGGGGACAGGGTTTGCAGGCGGGAGCCAATTGTGCGGACCAGGAGGGTGGGGTTCGCAGGCGGGAGCCAATCGCGCAGACTGGGGAGCGGGGTTTGCAGGCGGGAGCGAATCGCGCGGACCAGGGGGCGGGAACCCGTCTTTTTCATGAATACGGAATATTACATAAGACCCCGTCCCGTTTTGCCATCCCAATGTCCCGTTTTTGTCTCAAGGAAATATGGTCAGCCTAGTTGTTAGGGACTCAGGAAATGCTGTTTCAAAATCCATTCAGCCATGGAGTTCATTGGCTGACTTCAGGTCATTTCTAACCCAAAGCCTCCTACCTTATAAGGTTGTTGTGAAGAGGAACAACGGTGAGCAACTTGCAGGGAAGATGGACTCAATTAACAGAGCAGTCTTACTTTAAATGCTAATTTATTACTAAATATGACAGAATGATGATGTTTTTTACAATGCAACCTTGTCTTGTGCAAATGAACACTTAGAGACTAAGCATTGAAGTGTTTTGTCTAAAGAACTGTCTTGTATATAACTGGTCCATGTTAATACCTTCTTTCTAGGCACCCAGTAGAAATGAAGTGGTGAAATTGATTAATAGCAGAGCTGTCTGTTACTAAAACAAGAGACACATGAGAACTATCCCTCCCACCAAAAGAGAGGAGTATCAAGTCTGTGCATCAGAAGAAGAAGGAGGAGGAGGAGGAGGAGAAGAGGAGGAGGAGAAGAGGAGGAGGAGGAGGAGTGTTGAATCTTGATTTCACTATAAACAGGGCTCACATTTAATACATAGCAGTCATTGGAATTGTTTGATAATGGCTTCTTAGCATTTCTACAATAAATCTACACATTAGAAGTTCTTATATCCTGGAGTGCCTTTTTATCTGTTTCTCTTCCAGGAGAAATCTGACGACACAGGACAAGTGAAAGTGTACCTTAACACCTTAAACACCTTAGAATGCATAGCCTATAACATTTCCACTTGCAGGAGACTTCTTGGAGGAGTGCAAACAAGTGTATGCCCATCTTTCATGGCACAGATCACAATGCCACTCCCAAGCTCTACCCCTTCCTTTTGCCTGAACCGTTAGTTCTCTCCTGCTTGAATCTTTGGAAAAAGACAGCCCTCTGATCCACTCAATCTTTTTTGGAATTTTGGGTGGTTGTGGTAACTTTGGAAAAAAACAACACAGAACCTCAGTGGAGTGAGTGTAGGCCTGCATAGATGTCCCCTTAGAGCAGGGCTTTCCAAAGTGCCGCCGCTGGCGACACACCAGTGGCGGCGGCGGCGGCGGCGCGGCGGCGGCGCGTGCGTGCAAGGCGGTGGCACGGGGGGGTGCACATGCACGGCAGCGGTGCGGGGGGGGGTGCGGCGGCGCGCGCGTGCACAGTGGCGGCGCGGGGGGCGTGCGGCGGCGTGTGCGTGCACGATGGCAGCGGCAGCAGCCTCCGCTAAAACGCGGAAGCACTGATGCTGCGCCGCTACCGCCGCTGCTGTGCATGCGTGCCGCCGCTTCCGGGTGGTGTGGTGACACACCACGCTGTGTGTGGCGACAGTTTTGTGTCGCCACACACAGTTTGGAAAGCTCTGCCTTAGAGCAATGTTTCTCAACTGTGGCAGCTTTAAGATGTGTGGACTTCAACTCCCAGAATTCCCCAGCCACCGTGCTGGCTGGGGAATTCTGGGAGTTGCAGTCCACCCATCTTAAAGCATGCTGGCTGGGGAATTCTGGGAGTTGAAGTCCACGCATCTTAAAGCATGCTGGCTGGGGAATTCTGGGAATTGAAGTCCACCCATCTTAAAGCATGCTGGCTGGGGAATTCTGGGAGTTGAAGTCCACGCATCTTAAAGCATGCTGGCTGGGGAATTCTGGGAATTGAAGTCCACCCATCTTAAAGCAAGCTGGCTGGGGAATTCTGGGAGTTGAAGTCCACCCATCTTAAAGCATGCTGTCAGAGATCACCCGATCTCTGCCAAAAGGGCAGGCAGACAAAGAGCTCCGCAGAAGCCTGGAAGTGGCGCGAAGCTGACATCCACCCGACGCACGGGAATACACATCTGGGAGGCGGTTGCTGGAGCAACCAGGTAGACCTGACCACACGTGTCAGCAGCAAAGGACCCTGGGGGAGGGAAAGGTTTAAATATGCTGCTTGTTCCCAGAATCGCCATTCCAGTCTTTGTTCGTGCTAGCTTCTGTATCCTGTAATAAACTATCCTACTTCTAAGAACTCATGCGTCTGTGAGTTACTCTAGAGTAGGGAGATTACAGATATCGGATGGAGTGCCTTACATAAAGACTGGAATCAAAAAAAAACCAACCGGTTTTCCCGGGAGCGAAACCAACAGCTCACGGTCGAGACCGGCTTCTACACCCACTGGGCAGAGACCTGGGGAAAATTTTTTCGGAAGGAGACCAGGCGAGACGAGCGAGGAACCGGCTTCCCCGGCAGCGCAAACAGCTGAGAGGCGGGGATCCCTGGCAGCAGCGAAGAAGCAGGAAACGGCTTTCCCCAGCAGCTGGGACCAGGCGAGCGAGGAACCGGCTTTTCCAGCAGCAGCGGAAACCGGCGTGCTAATCAGCTGAGAGGCGGTGATCCGGAACAGCTGAGGGGCGGCAGGAGCGCAGCGGCGGACACCGGCGGCCCAAGCAGCTCGCGCTAATCAGCTGAGAGGCGGTGATCCGGACCAGCTGAGCGGCGGCAGGAGCGCAGCGGCAGACACCGGCAGCCCAAGCAGCGAATGGAGGCGGCAGAGCAGCAGCTAAATCGGCGCCCAAACAGCTGAGTGGCGGCAGCAGCGAAGCGGCGGTCCCCGGCGGTCCCAGCAGCGAGTAATCGGCGCCCAAGCAGCTGAGAGGAGGCGGCAGCGCAACGGCGGAAATCGGCGGCCCCAGCAGCTGTTAGGAAGCCAAGCAGCTGAGAGGCAGCGGCAGAGACCACGTGGAGGCCAAGCGACGGCAGCGACCAGCGCTCCCAAGCAGCCAGCGACCAGCAGAGACCACAAAATGGAGTCGGTGGAGGCGGCAGAAGTGAGCAAAGAAGCCGGACCCAGATCAACTAGCGCCCAGACGATGGAGGGAGTTGCCAGTGAGTGAGAGGGCAAGAAAGCACAGAAGAAGCAAAACCACATAGAGGTAACCAAAACCCCCATTCCTCTAAGCAGCACCGAACCAAGGCTAGCGGGATGGTCCATAGCTGTAGGTGAAGGGCTAGCGCAGGAAGGGGCAAAAGGAAACCAGAAGAAGGTCACCCCAACCCAGCGCATTGTAAGGTTGGAGGAACAGATGTCCAATGTGCAGTTAAATATAGGAATATTGATGAATAAAATGGACTCATTGGGCGCTGCCTTTGAGAAATTAATGGACAATGTAGATAAACCCAAAGGGCGGGAACTGAACCTGGGGCCACCCGAAGGAGAGGGAGACATCGAAAGTGAAGAGGAGGAATTTTACCCCTACAACAGAACACCCAGGACCCCGTCATACAACCAATTCATGACCCCAGGGGGGGCACATACACCATTTGGAATGGGTGAACTAAAAACGAAATTCAACGGCAACCCCAAGAATTTAGCATGCTTCTTGACTCACGTACAAGGGTTCATGAGCGAATTCGAATACACCTTCCGAACGGAAGAGAGCAAAATTAGATACGTTTCCAGTTTTCTGGAAGGTGAGGCAGGGGACTGGCTGGTAACACTTCATGACAGGAGGGCTAGGGAATTAAGGGACTTCCAAGAGTTCATGTATGCCCTCCGAAAACGGTTTGAAGATACGCTGACCAAAGTCTCAGCCAGGGCCCGACTCCGGAACTTAAGGCAGGGAACTAGGACAGTAGCTGAATATGCTATGGACTTTAAAAGATTATTATCCTATCTGCCGGACTGGCCGGAATCGATAAAGATAGAACACTTTCAATATGGCCTAAAACAGGACTTACTGGAAAAGGCTTTAGACAGAGATGACCCTGAAACTTTAGAGGGGTGGATCCAATTAGCTGGGAAAATTGAGAGTAACAGACTACAGTTACAAAGTATCAGAAACGTACAATCCAGGCAGAGGAACGAGGGGACTTTCATTAACCAGCCCCGCTCGAACATGAAACAGCGGAATTGGGAAGAGGAGAAGGATCGCCGGACAAGAGAGGGACTGTGCTTCCGCTGCGGGAAGGAGGGACACCGAAGAAGTGCTTGCCCTCAGGGGAAAACAAGCGTTAAGGAAAAACCTCCGGCGAAAAAGGCAGCTGACAGAAGTACCCTCAAAACAACACTCACCAAGGGAAAAGGAGCGGCTGCGGCAACCGTGAACCCATGGCAGAATCCGGACCTAGAAGAAGACAGCGATGACTCTGACTTTGAAATCCAGACGGCGGGAAACGAGCCAGGTCTGTTCTGATGAGCGCCACAGGACAGACCTCCACAAAGGGGCGCAAAGGAAGTAGCCGCAACACCCCAACAATGCACCTAAAGGTACAGTTGAGGACTTTGGGTGGGAGGAAAAAGTATGCGGGGGTTGCAATGCTAGACTCAGGTTGCTCTAGAAACTTAATGCACCCGAACGTAGCTGAAAAGATGGGACTGGACCTGTTTAAGCTTAAAACGCCCATCACATTTTGCCAATTGGACGGGTCGGAACTGAAGGGGGGGCCAGTGGAGTTCTACACCGAAGGACTGCAAATGACTTTGGGGACGCATGTAGAGACTTTGCGGTTCCTAGTGGCTCCCATTGCAACACGACCCATTGTGTTAGGACTGAAATGGTTGAGGGCAAGAAACCCCAAGGTGGATTGGGTCTCAGGAGATTTGGACTTTACGGATGGGACTTATCACGAGATGGACAATGAGAGCACACCTAGCGACATGGAGCTGGGGGCAACGGGGATGGAAATTGAGGAAGGGGAGCAGGACCAAGGGGGTGGCACACTCACAAGCACAATTCCGGAGAAATACCTCCCGGTAGCAGAGATATTCGACAAGAAGGAATGTGAGCAAGAACCCCCCCATAGGCAGTCAGACGCAACCATTGACCTCATCCCAGGGGCACCGTTTCCCAAGCCCAAGATGTATGCCATGACGCAAAAAGAACTGCAAGAATTGCGCAAATTCATAGATAAAAATTTGGCACGGGGGTTCATTGAACCAGCCAACTCCCCCCTTGCAGCCCCGGTATTGTTCAGGAAGAAAAAAGACGGGTCCCTCCGACTTTGCACTGACTACAGGGGTCTTAATGCAATTTCGGTTACGAGACAGTACCCTCTCCCGTTACTGAAAGACATGTTAGCTCAGCTATCTAAGGGGAAAATTTTCACAAAACTAGATGTTAGGGAAGCTTACTATCGTGTTCGCATAAGGGAGGGTGACGAATGGAAAACTGCATTCAATTGCCCATTGGGGTCTTTCCAATACAGGGTGCTCCCGTTTGGGATTGCGGGGGGACCGGGAATCTTCATGAGGTTCATAAACGAAGTATTGTATGAATTTCTGTACAAAGGGGTAATTGTATATTTGGATGACATACTGATTTTTTCTGAAAATCTGGAGGAACACATGGAGCTAGTTAAGAGGGTGCTTGAGAAATTACTCGAGGCTAAGCTTTATGTAAAACTTGAGAAATGTGAATTTCACAGGGAACAACTAGACTTCTTGGGGTATCGCATTTCGCATGAGGGCATCGAGATGGATCCTGAGAAAGTCAAAGCAGTCCTGGGCTGGCAGCCCCCCCGTACTCGCAGACAGCTGCAAGCGTTCCTCGGTTTTGCGGGGTTCTATAGGCAATTTATTCAGAATTTCGCGCAAATCGCACTGCCCCTGACTGACCTATTAAAGACAAAAGGCAAGGGAGCAAACGCGAAAGCCCCATCACCGAGCACGAAACTCGTATGGACGCAGGAATGCCAGGCAGCGTTTGATAGCCTAAAAGAAATGTTCACAAGAGAACCCATACTCAAGCACCCAGAAGCTGACAAACCATTTGTGGTACACACAGATGCATCTATTAGCGCAGTGGGGGCCATACTCTTGCAGGAGGATGACACGGGGAAATTAAGGCCATGCGCGTACATTTCCCGAAAGTTTAACCTGACGGAGAAAAGATGGCATATTTGGGAAAAAGAAGCTTTCGCTGTCAAACATGCCCTAAGCACGTGGCGACATCTCTTAGAAGGCACAGCAGAGCCGTTCCAAGTGTGGACGGACCATAAAAATTTGGAAGCTCTCAAATCACCCAGGAAGTTGAACCCTAAGCACCTCAGGTGGGCAGAATTCTTTAGCAGATTCAACTTCACGTTGAAGTATTTTCCTGGGGGAAAAAACTATTTGGCAGACGCGTTATCACGCTTGCCGCAACATGAGAGCAAAATGGAAGAGGTCATTGAATCCCTCATCCCCTCCCAGCCTGGGGAGGCACAGAGCTCAGCAATAACAGAAGGGAGGGGGGAAGGCAACATGGCAATCACCCGCAGCACCGTGAAGCGCGCGGCTGAAAGCGACCCGTGGACAGCCGAGCTGCGGGCGGCAACAGTAATAGACACCTGGTGGGGGGAGAACAAACAGAACCTAGTGGAGAAGGATGGAGTGGGGTGGAAGGACAACAAAGCCTATGTCCCTGAGCCCTTAAGGCAAAAGGTCTTAACCATGCATCATGATCACAAAACGGCAGGGCATTTTGGCTTCGTAAAAACACTACACTCAATCCGACGCAAATTTTGGTGGCCATCCTTGCGCACTGATGTTAAAGACTATGTGCGCTCATGCCCAGTGTGCGCAATGGCCAAAAGGAAAATTGGGAAACCCACAGGGAAGCTGCAGGAAGTAGCAAACCCCTCACAGCCATGGAAGCAAATTGCCATGGACTTCATAGTAGATTTGCCGGCGAGCAAAAAGAACACGGCAATTTGGGTAGTCACTGATCTATTCTCCAAGCAGGCACACTTCATCGCATGCAAAGGAATACCGAATGCTCAAAAACTAGCTAGACTGTTCATACAACACATCTATAGAGCCCACGGAACGCCGGAACGCATAATCAGCGATCGCGGCAGCACTTTTACTTCCAAATTTTGGCGGGCTTTTTTTACTTTAATTGGAGCGGCACAGGGGCTCAGCAGTGCGTTCCATCCTTGCACAGATGGTGCGAGCGAATGCCTGAACGCTACATTGGAGCAATACCTTAGATGTTACACTAACTACCAACAGAATGATTGGGCGGAACTGTTGCCGTTCGCAGAGGTTGCTTACAATAACGCGGTACATCAAAGCACGGGGTTTTCACCATTCAAAGTCGCCACAGGGCAGGACTTTGTAACTATCCCCGAACTGGCCATGTCACACAACACGGAATTGCCACAACCCCTAAAAGCGGATGAATGGATAGAGAAACTAAGCAGCAATTGGCCAGTCATGGTGCAAACATTGCAGGAAGCCAAAGCTAGTTACAAAAAATATGCAGACCGCAAGAGGGGGGAAGAATGGGAATTAAGAGTAGGAGACAAGGTGTATTTGTCAACAAAAAATCTGCGGACAACACAACCATCACGGAAATTGGCACCAAAATTCATAGGTCCATTCCCAATCATTGAGGTCATCAACCCAGTAGCGGCAAAATTACAATTGCCAAAAGCGCTAAGAAAGGTGCATCCTGTGTTCCACATCAGTTTGTTGAAACAACACCACAGTTCACAACACTGGCACCCTGAACCAGAGGAACCCCCCCCCCCCATTGTTGGTGGAGGGCGAACCACATTTCGAGATTGATAGAATCCTGGACTCCAGAAGACACAAGGGGCAGCTACAGTACCTAGTGAAGTGGCAACACCTACCAATTGGAGACAAGGAATGGGTCAGCGCCAAACACACACGCGCCCCTAAATTAGTCAAGAAGTTCCATAAAGAATTCCCAGACAAACCCCACTGAACCGGGGGGGTGAGTTTTGGGGCGGGAGCATGTCAGAGATCACCCGATCTCTGCCAAAAGGGCAGGCAGACAAAGAGCTCCGCAGAAGCCTGGAAGTGGCGCGAAGCTGACATCCACCCGATGCACGGGAATACACATCTGGGAGGCGGTTGCTGGAGCAACCAGGTAGACCTGACCACACGTGTCAGCAGCAAAGGACCCTGGGGGAGGGAAAGGTTTAAATATGCTGCTTGTTCCCAGAATCGCCATTCCAGTCTTTGTTCGTGCTAGCTTCTGTATCCTGTAATAAACTATCCTACTTCTAAGAACTCATGCGTCTGTGAGTTACTCTAGAGTAGGGAGATTACAGATATCGGATGGAGTGCCTTACATATGCTGGCTGGGGAATTCTGGGAGTTGAAGTCCACCCATCTTAAAGTTGCCAAGGTTGAGAATCTGTCAGGGAGACACAGGAGAGTGGAGGGGAGAGCTTGCCCATGGGAGGGAAGCGAGCACGTAGCTCGGAAAGCCTGGCTTTCTTTCCCAAACACCTCAGGAAAGCTCCGCCCTAGGTTGGACTCATATCTTTGGGATTCTTCGAGCACTATCAGTTTAGCAGGATTCTGCATGTAGGTACCAATAAACACTAGAGACTAGATTCCCAGCCTCGGCGTGTTATTTCTGCATCTACACAGGACAGAAACACTGCCTTAGAGACACAACAGCTTCTAGGTCAGTCTACCTGGGAATGCTCCAGATAGGTTAAGGTTGCAAGTTCCATGCTGGTGTATGGCAGTCCCAGTATATCTGGGGGGTCCAGTTCAAGGAAGGCTGTTCTGCTTTAAAGTAGAAAATACCTTGGATTCCACCGTGTCCTGTCTGTAAAGGGAGATGCCTTGAACCAAGATATACTTCTTCTGCTTGCCAAGGATGAGCTCTCGTGTGGCACAAAGAGCTTGGAGGAAGTAGCAAATTCGCCCAACTCGACTGGTGAAAGTAGACGGGATACTGGGAGGTAAGACGAAGTCAAAGTCAAACGTGTGCACGCCCGGGCCCAGCCAGTTCCCTGCAAGCCAAGAGAAAAAAATATCCCATTTCCCCTTCTTTGCTTGTAGAAAGCAGGGAGCCAAAGAAATTCATTAGCTTTATTTTCAGACAGCTTCGAAGGAGCACCTTTCCCTTCCGAAAGATCCCCCTAGGTGACTTCTAGTTTTCCAGCAAGGCAGGAATGCCACGTTCCACAACGTTAAGCACGAGAAAGAAAAACGGGGCTTTTAAAAAGGCAGAGGGTGAAATAAAAGAAACTTGTTAAAACAATACCTTCTCCGTAGGTGGGGTCTTAAATTCCCGACCAGAATTAGGGGAATTAGGAGAAATGAATTGCAGTATATCTGGAGGGCACCTTGTTGGGGAAGGCGGAGCTAAGATAATACAATAATTCCAAACATTGGCAGAAGAAGAGGGTAAATACTTTAATACGTTGCAGGTTTTATATCAAGTCTCCCACGAATTCAGTTCAACCCCTGGAGACTTCATGGCCATGTCGTTTTTTTTTCAATGTGGAAACGCTTTGCCATTAACTTCTTCTGAGAGTCCTTTACTTCCCAGTCTAGCCTAGAGCCCAGACATTTCCTAGTGGTCTCCCATCCATTCCCACGTGACCAGCCTTGATCTTGCTTAGCCGCCCAGTCTAAGATTGCATACATGGGTGCAGCCGCAGAGAAAGCCACACGTCAGGCAAGTTTATATAGCAGGAAATATATAATTATTATAATACTTCCTTAGGCTCCTAAACAACAGGAAATATTCTAATAATTGAGATAAGAGACGTTACGGCTTATTTCTCATAAGACTG